>APFE030275292.1:5328-34132 GCA_000404065.3 Pinus taeda
ATTTTTTATTATTTTTATTATGGATCATCAAACATAGCCTTTTGGAAAAATTTCCCTAGGACCTAGGACTTAAGACGCATGAGGGGATTAATATTTTTCCTAACCCTCAAGACACTTTACATCATGACTTTTACAATTTTTACATCTTCAAGGGGGAAAAGCCCTTTGACAGACCCTCATAGACCACTCAGTTCTGCGACCAAACATAATCTAGCAGATTAACACACTAGGATTCTCCTAAGACTCTAATGATAAAATTCATTCCGGCTTTGGGGTCAGGTTGAAGGAAAACTCTGCCGATCATGGATCGGTGAGACGAAAAACCTTCCGGAATGAAGATTATCACTAGAAAATTAAGTCCACCCAGGCAATTTACATACATGACTCAGCTCTGCTAAGATTGTTTACATCAAAATGCAGATTGGGTTTACAATTTAATAAGATCAGGAGAATGACGATGACTGTCGAATGGCACAAACATCTCGATCAAGCATTGTCCCTTTTTGCGAAGAAAAGGGGGTGTACTGCTTATGGGTAGTTGACACGCAGCGGTCAACAAGAGGTATAGGATTGATCTAACGATCATCCCATTCCAATAAGTATTTATGGAGATATGAATTTATTTATAATTACTTGACAAATGACCAGCAGCTAAATGTGTGGCACACATGTTTAACATCTTATATAAATACAAGATAGGTGGAGGCATTATTTCACCATCTCATCTCACTCATTCTTCTCTCTCTCCCCCCTTAACATTGGGTTAACAAGGAGCAACCAATGTGGGAGAAGAAGGACGCAACAAGGAGGCAAGGAAGACGCAGTTTGGAGGACGCAAAGGCAACAGGTCATCTCTTTGACTAGCGTTGATGAGCATGGGAAATTCAGGGTTGCAGTTTTTGTGTGGTTGCCTATCTTAGGCAAGCTGCAAATTTTGGCACAAAAACCGATGCATTCTGACCTACGGTTTGACTAGGGTTGACTGCCCTAGTTTGAGGCATCAGGCTGATTACAGTCCACTGCTGTTTGACTGTGTTTTTGTGGCTATTTGAGGGTTGCTTCTTGTTGTCGTTGGAGGACTCGATGACCAGGAAATTGACCAAATATATTGAAGGTCAATTTCACCTGGTTTGACCATATTCGACTTTGCTAGTTAGGGTTTACTGCTGCTGTCATAAAATTACAGATTTCTGAATTTGTACTATTTCTTTGTGTTGAACTATTGAAGATTAAAGAAGAATTGATCAAAGGGTTTCCCTGCATTGGGGTTTGTCCTTGGCTAGCTGCCACATCTTGTGTCTCTTGTTTTGGCTTGTTTTCTGTCGATCTATTAATGTTCTATCTGCACTTTACTTTATGTTTATGTGATTGCTAAACAGTGGCTAATAAAAAGAATTGAAATAAACTACTATAAGCATAGAACATACGATAAATAACATGGTATTAGAGGTGAGGTGAAGACAAAGCCCAAGCAAGAGCAAGAGCAAGAGCAATCACCAAGGCTGTTGAAGCAATTTCAAAGACTTCATGGGGTCCTCATCACACTTTCCAGTCGAAGAAAAGCTCCGTGAGAAGTCTGACTATCACGGATGGAAGATGTCTCTCGATCTAACTTTAGAAGAGTAGGAAGTGTTGGACCATGTGAGAGGCGGAATCGTTGAGCCTCCATCAAATGCATCTGCTGCTGCTAGGAACAAGTGGACCAGGGGAGAAGTCGAAGCAAAGAAGATCATCCGGGACTCTATTGACAAGTGCCTGGTGGCCTATATTTCTGAGCTAACCACCTCCAAGGAAATCTACGATAGAGTGGTAAAATTATTTAAAGTCAATGATGCAAATCAAGTTTAGTTCCTTAGAAATAAGCTGAAGGAAATTAAGAAGGGCAAAGATGAGAGTATGCAAGCATATTTTTTAAGGACCACTGAGATCAAGAATGATCTCCTATCAATTGGGGAAGTCGTTCCTGCCAGGGAAATGACCATCACAACTCTCAGAGGGCTCCCATCTGAATGGTATATATTCAGGACCACTCTTCTCAACAATAATGTAATCCTAGGATTTGAGGAACTGATGGCAAGATGCATTCAAGAGGAAACTAGGATGGAAGAGCAAGAAATCCCTGCACTTAGAGGTAATCCCGCTGCATTCTCCTCTCATGCTAAAAGGAGAAACAATTTTGGGGCTAAATCCAAAGGAAAGGCTGGACCGAAGGGCGGAAGAAAAGGACGGTGTTACAATTGCAACAAAATGGGCCACTATGCGAGGGAGTGCCCTGATAAAAGGGACTCACATCATGACGATGATCACTCTCGGGGCAATCAAAGGAATGTTAGGTTCAATGGCAAAGGAAAGAGGAATGCCAGAGATCAAGGAAGTGGTCAACCCTCCAGGAAGGCAAAAAACTCCAAGTATGAATATAATGTTATTAACAATAAGCAAGATGAGTATTATCTACTAGCGACCCTCTCTACCACTGCTCCCTCAGACTCGCCAGGAAATTGGCTTATTGATAGTGGTGCCTCAAGGCACTTCACTGGTTACAAAGAAGCTATCTCTAATTTGATAGAGAAGGAGACCAACCTAGAAATTGTTCTTGGGGACAACTCTAAATATCCAGTGAAAAGCATAGGAAATGTTACTCTCCAATTGAATCAGGGTAATACAATTCATTTGCAAGAAGTCCTATATGTACCTGATCTAAAAAAGAACCTGGTATCCATTTCGACAATGGAAGACAAAGGCTACAAGGTGGCCTTCATCGATGGCAAGGTACGTGTATGGAAAAAGAATTTTAAAGATGCTTTCACTCTTGGGTTTCGAGTTGATTCATTATATCAGGTCAAAGGAAGTCCGCTGGGTGTCATGTCTTGTGACACATCTCTTCAGTCCAAACTATGGCATTAGAGGTTTGCTCACATTCATTATAAAGCTCTACCCGATGTGAGACAGATGGTGACAGGGATGCTCGAGTTCAAAGTAGAGCAAGAAGGTGTATGTCCGAGATGTACCGAAGGAAAGCTCAAAAGGGGACCATTCCCCTCAAGCCATAGAAAGACCTTTGATATATTGCAGTTGGTTCACTTAGACATATCTGGTATGCTGCCTATGAACTCCTTGGGAGGATATCTATATTACCTCACTTTTACAGATGACTATTCTCGCAAGACTTGGATATATTTCTTGAAAAAGAAGGATGAAGTGTTCTCCTGGTTTCGTCACTTCAAAGCCTTGATCGAGAAATCGAAAAGAAGATCAAGATCTTAAGGACTGATAATGGGACTGAGTATGAATCCAATGAGGTCAATGACTTTTGCAAAGAGGCTGGCATTAAGAGGGAGACTACAACACCATATATCCATGAACAAAATGGTGTGGCGGAAAGGAAGAATCGTATGATTGTGGAAGCTATCCGTGCTATGCTCCATGATCAAAGGCTTCCGAAGTTTCTATGGGCCGAAACTCCGAATATCGCCGTACATGTGCAAAACCGATGCCGTCATCAAGCATTGGGTTCCAAGACTCCTGAAGAAATATTTACCAGTAAGAAACCTGATGTATCTCATTTTTTAGAAGTTTTGGAAGCCCTGTATACTTTCATGTGCCAAAAGAGAAAAGGAATAAATTGGGTGCATCTGGAAAGAAAGGAATCTTCGTGGGCTATAGCGAAAATACTAAGGGCTATAGAATCTATGTGGCTGGTCAAAGGGAAGTCGAAATTAGCCATGATATCATCTTTGACAAAGATATGGCTCTTAGCAAAGTTGACAATCTTCCTACTCTAAGGGAATCTAAAGAAGCTGACACTAGGGAATTGGAGGAAAAGGAAGATGAGACGATGCCCGATGTGGAAGAATCTATGATCCTGTTGATCCCCCTCTACAAGAGCCTTCCTCTTATAAGAAGAGGCCTTCATGGCTCAGGGGGACACTTGATGATGCCGAAGGACACAGTGCACCCAGAGGGACTTTCTGGGAAAGTAAGAAGCCGGCCAGCTATTAGGGATACTTGACCATCATGAGCACGATCATCCAAAATGAGCCTTCATCATTTGCAGAAGTTGTCAAGCATCAAGTACGGGAGGATGCTATGACTGAAGAATATGAGTCCATCATGAAAAATGATGTCTGGGATGGGGTCCCTAGACCCCAGGACAAAGCAGTTGTGACTTCGAAATGGCTTTACACGATAAAGCATGGAGCTGATGGAATTACTGAAAAGTATAAGGCTCGTTTTGTCGCTCGTGGCTTCTCTGAGAAGGTAGGCATAGACTATGACGAGATATTTGCACTTGTTGCCCAATACACCACTATCTGCTCGATCATAGCCCTTGTTGCTTCGCAAGTATGGAACCTACATCAGATGGATGTTAAGGCTGTATTGTTGCATGGTTCGATCAAAGAGGAAGTCTATGTGGAACAACCCGAAGGATTTGAGATTCATGATCGGGAATCTCACGTGTGCAGGTTGAAGAAAGCCCTCTATGGGCTGAAGCAAGCACCTTGAGCATGGTATGAGAGGATTGATAGCTACTTGATGAAGCTAGGATTCACTAGGAGTGAAGTCGGCCCTAACCTTTACTTTAAGGTTGAAGATGACAAACCTCACATACTGGTGCTGTACATTGACGGCCTCTTTCTGACAGGTGCAGACTCTCTCATTCACAAATGTAAGAGGGAGTTGGTTTCTGAGTTTGAGATGAAGGACCTAGGACTGATGCACTATTTCTTAGGATTGAAGTCTGGCAGAAGCCAAGAGAGATTTTCCTATCTCAAGGAAAATATGTGGTGAAGATATTAGAGAGATTCAGTATGGTGGACTGCAAGCCCGTAACTACCGCGATGGAGCTTGACTTCAAGAAGTTAAGTGATAATGCTGCCAGACCGATTTTACAAAATGCTACCGAGTATCGTCAACTCATCGGAGCATTGATGTTCTTGGTGAATCTCGTTCAAATATGTGTTTTTGCAGTCAACACGTTGAGTCAACATATGGTTGAGCCTCACCACACACATTGGATTGGTGCCAAGAATCTATTGAGATACCTTCGTGGCACAATCACTCATGGGTTGAGATACACTGCTGGAGATGTGAGACTACATGGATATATCGATGCTGATTGGGCAGGCAGTGTGGTGGATCAAAAGAGCACTTTCGGGTGCTGTTTCTCTTTGGGATCTGCCTCAATATCCTGGATGAGCAGGAAGCCGAAGTCGGTGGCTTTGAGCATCACGGAGGCAGAGTACATTGCTGCGAGTATGGCCTCTTGTGACACGGTCTACTTGCGGAAGCTCTTCAGTGAGCTGTTTGGATTTACATTGGATACTACCGTGATCTTGTGTGACAACCAGAGCGGGATTTGTTTATTAGAGCATCCCGTATTTCATAATCCCTCCAAGCATATCGATATTAGGTACCACTATATCTGGGATATGGTGCAGCGGGGAGCAATAAGGCTCCAGCATCTCGACACAGATGAGTAGGTCGCCAACAGTTTGATGAAGCCCTTGGCAAAGGTCAAATTCTTGACTTTTCGACACGACTTGGTGTCATTAAGAGACCCTTTTATGAGGGTTGTGGATGATGCATACATTGAGCTCTAGGAACTCCAGGGAGGCGTGGGGTACTTCTTGGAGCAACATACAACCATAGGGCGACTCACCCTCCCCTAGTGGTGCCATATGTACAGGGTGAAAGGTTCAACCTTCCCCTGTGATACCCCATGGCGACTTTGGGACAGGATGATTAGGTCTCCTGTCGAGGCATCCTACCCATGCAGTCTGAGACTCATGGGAAGTACCACTCTTCTGATCAATGAGTAGGGAAATGGGGTTAGGGACCATTAGTAGTACTATTGATTGACACATCGTTGTACCTACCATACTCCCTATGCTAGGATGACCTCCATTGATCTGGGATCAATGATATTGATGTGGGATTAATGAGAGTGGTATGACACACTTTGAGACTGACTTCGGGTCAGTGGAGGATGGTATGATACATTCTCAATCATTTCTTCTTCTTCATAGTTCAAAAGAGCAGAGTAGAGCAAAGCAGAGCCGAGCAATGCAGGGCAGTGCATTTAATGGCAGAGATAGAACTGACGGTCAGACAAATTAGCAGATGGAGTTCTCCCTAGTTGAGAGGGAGTGTTAAAATTGGCAACTAGGGCCAAACTCCATGTGGGTCATCTTATTTATGGCAGTTGATATTTTTCCTTAATTTGGCTCATCAAGAGGTGTAGGATTGATCTAACGATCATCCCATTCCAACAAGTATTTATGGAGATATGAATTTATTTGTAATTACTTGACAAATTGTCAAGGTTGGCCAGCAATTAAATGTGTGGCAGACATGTTCAACATCTCATATAAATATAAGATAGGTGGAGGCATTATTTCACCATCTCATCTCACTCATTCTTCTCTCTCTCTCCTTAGCATTGGGTTAACAAGGAGTAGCCAATGTGGGAGAAGAAGGACACAACAAGGAGGCAAGGAAGACGCAGTGTGGAGGACACAGAAGCAGTAGGTCATCTCTTTCACCAAGGTTGACCAGCGTGTGCAATTCAGGGTTGTAGTTTTGGTGTGGCTGCCTCTCCTAGGCAAGGCGCAAATTTAGGCACAAAAACCGAGGCATTTTGAGTTTTGAGTAGGGTTGACTGCCCTAATTTGAGGTAGCAAGATGATTACAATTGATTGTTGTTTGACTGTGTTTTTGGGGTATATATTGAATGTCAATTTCACCTTGTTTTACTAGATTTGACTTTGCTGGTTAGGGTTTACTACTGCTGTCATAAAATTACAGATTTCTGAATTTGTACTATTTCTCTCTGTTGAACTATTGAATATTAAAGAAGAATTGATCAAAGGGTTTCCCCACATTGGGGTTTGTCCCTGGCTAGCTGTCACATCTTGTGTCTCTTGTCTGGGCTTGTTTTCTGTCGATCTATGAATGTTCTATCTACACTTTACTTTATGTTTATGTGATTGCTAAACAATGGCTAGTAAAAAGAATTGAAGTAAACTGCTCTAAGCATGGAACATACCATAAATTTGTATGTTCCACTAGGGTTAGTTGCAAACCCTAGATTTTCAATCAAACGTCAATCCCAACTAAAACTTAGATTTCAACAATCTCACACAAATCTCAAATTATCATATTGTCACCATTCATCAAAGTTTTTCACTTCTACTAAGGTTTGGCTCCAAAACCCTAGAATTTCACAAATAATAGCATCCTAGAAAGACAAACTTTCACTAGGGCTTGTTTCCAAACCCTAGGATTCATGACCACTTACAAACAGGTCAACTCATACATCTAGGACTTCATCATCATGTACGCATATCATGTGTTAGTCAAACCCAACTTCACAAATATCAATACACAAAAAACTTGATTAGATTGGGGTTTATTAGACAAACACACTCATACCATGGAAACCATTTCTAAGACATTATAAGGGTCTTGCTTGCACATTGCACTAAACCCTAATGAGTTAGGGTTTCAGTGTAGAAAGATAGCAAACACAACATTACCAATATTTCAAAGGTTTGAGATTTTAGACTTTATCATTCAATCCTAACAAGTTAGGTCTTCTTGATCCTACCAAAATCCCAAACATGACATTATCAACAAAAACTTAAAATAAAATTTCTCAATGACCCTAAGGAGTTTGGGGTTTCAATCATTCATATTAGCATACCCTTAGGTTAGGGTTTTGCACAACCTATCTAAGGTGCTACAAAATCAGTTAAGAATATGAGTGGGGTGGGTAGATTTATCAAGTGATGAATCACCTAAAACAAGAATCACTATGATTCAATATAGCTAGACACAACAATGTTAGTAATAGATTGTCAAATGAATAAACAAAAGAAATCAATGTTTTAAAACATATCTTTGTTCTTTGACAAACCTTGTCGTGAGAGGTCCTCTTTCATACTCCTTGAGAATATAGCAGATGTCTTCGTAATCAAGACAATAAAGGGAGAATGGTGATTAGTATTTAATATAATCAAAACCAAATGAGTACATGAAACCCAAAACTGAAAGGAAATGAGATATTTATCTTTGGGATTTGTTGGGAACTCCCTCCAAAGCTTGAGGGATACCTCTAAACTTATAAAAAAAAACAAAATGTCTTTTCCAAAAAAATGGTAAAACCTATAAATTCTAAACATATAAAATAGAATATCTAAGATTAAAAGAAAAGGACTTAATAGTGTAGGTCCCTTATATCAAATTCTTCGGGTTTTGCTTTCTTTGAGTATGCTTCCTTAGCAATGTTAGCATGATCTCTGTTTGTCTTTTTATTCTTTGGATTTTCGGGACAATCACTCTTGTATTGACCCTTCTTATGGCATTGATAGCACTCTATCTTGGACATATCAACTTTCTTCCTTGGTCCTTTTGATTTCCTTCCTTTGTGTCGAGCAATGTAGGTCTTTGATACACCTTCAAGATTAGCGACTAATAAGATCCTTAATTCTCTTGACTAAAGGCAATCCATAGTTCTTCAAAAGTGGGAGCTTCCTTCCAACTGTTAAGACCTGCAGTTAATGCACCCCAAGATGGTGACAATCCTAATAGGGTAGTGATCACGAGTTCTTTGTCTAGAACAATTTCATGAATGGCCAAAAGATCATCTCTGATTCTTGCTATCTTGACAAAGAAGGAGGCCACTGTATCTTCTTTAGTAATATTTGTGGTCATTAGTTCATTCTTCAAGCTTGTCATTTGACCAATGTTCTTCAAATTTGAAAGAATTCTTATTGTACCTACCTTAGTTACTAATTTTGAATTTCAAGAAGGAAATCTAGTGCTTAAGAGGCCTCATATGTTGTAAAGATTCCTCTTGAAGCTTTATTCGTTTTATTTAAGACCTTTTGGAAAGTTTCTCATTTGTGTAACAAGTTGATGAAAGACTTAGTTTTTCTTGTGAGAGCTTGGGTTTTACCCAAGGCATCCTTTCTCTTTATTTAGAAGGAGGAACATGTGGGTGGATTGATCTTGCATTGTTCTCTTAGTTTTCAATTTGCATGCCTTGAGAATTAACACAATTTCACCATCACATTTAACTTTCTAAATTGGATTTTTCTACTAGTTCCCATTTTATGCTTTGCATTTCAAGTTTTGCTTTTGAGTACAACTTGAGATTTCACTTTGGAGCAATTCATTTCATTATGCAAGTATCTCAATTCATGTGGAAAAGTTGGATTTAGTTAAATTGACAAATTGCTTCATGTTTGCCTCACTATAGGCTCATTGGTTATGTTGTTCATTTGTTTTAAAGTCATTTTCTCATTTTACAAACAATGTCATACTTTTAGCTTCATCTCATTTCATTGATATAGTTGGTTGATCATTTATACATCATTTGTTAAAGCACTTATTTTGAGAAATCTACTTCTTATGTGCTTATGATATGTGCTTATGAAGCTTATGTTTTTATGTATTGTACAATTTTGAGAGCAATTATTCAAGTTATCTCACTGTGAGCATATTTGCATTTTACTTGAAGCACATCCTTTCTTGTAAAACATTAATAGACTTGCATAGCATTTAGGCATTTTAGCATAGTTGCATTTTAACTTAATTAACCTCCAAGCATAGGCTTAGTTGATAGATATTATAGGGAAAAGACTTTCTTGGAAAATTCTTCCAATTGGTATAAAGTAAGGTAAAGATGTGTGACCCTGCAGTTATGGAGGTCGCTTGCCCCCTTGTAGGAATGAAGGCACATGCTAACTAGTAATACTCAAGTGAAGAGAATCGTTAATGACACCACTGTGTCCTCAATCCCTCTTTCTTATAGTCACTCCAATTTTTACCCTTTTGCAAGAGTTCAAGGGGAAGATGTCTCACTTAAGTTAGGAATAGATTACATCGCTTTGTTCCCTCTTCCCTCGTGATACTCGATGTGTGGTCATTTCGTTCTCCCGTCCTTGTGACCTACCATTTTGTCATTCATGCCCTTGCATTAGATCTGTTGCATGAGTAAGCAGAGGGGCAATTGTTTTCATATTGATTGGATGATATGTTAGTTGCATTGGGTCTATGATTACTCTTAGTACCTGGGTGATGTAATATGCATATTAGGGTAGGATGCATTGCATATTGATTTTTGCATCAGAGCTAATGTCATATGATATTATCATGTTAGATTAGATGCATTTAATTGCATTTAATAATAAATTTTATTTCTTGCTGATTTTTATGGCCTAACATAAGCATGGGTGATCATGAGATGCCGCAAAAACATGTTGCGCGTGTGCTTAATCTTTGATGTGCAGGTAACAGGTCTGTGGTCCCAAGAGATTGCTAGTGTTCTCATGACCTCCCCATTCATGTATGTTCACCCACACTACTGAGAGATCATTTCTAAGTTGGAGCGAGATGTTAACCCACCACCTGTGGGTGACACCCATTGGAGAAATTTTTCTCCTAGATGGTCCTTAGTCAGCAGGCAACAACCCTTTGCAGCCACCATATAGCTTGATGTGCCATCATCTCTGCCACCTGAGCCAACCATTATGCATCCTTGCCCATTTGTCATAATCATATGTTTGAAGGTGGGCCTTCCAACCCCGAAGGTATGGCTTTCATTATGTAGTTGGGTAGTTTTTCTTGCTTATCATGGACACTTTTGGGCATGGATTAGTGGGTGGATTCGGTAGAAAGAATGGGCTTGGTTTGTACTCTTGTCCCCTTCTCCAACTTGGTGGTTAACCTTGTATCCTAGTCTTGTGGGATCTCCTTTATTGGCTACTTGCTTTAGCAATGGCACTACATGGGAAATCCCAATTTTGGTTGCATGGTCCTGCTTCCCGACATCACATACATCACTCCCCTCCACTCATTATAAGCCCTTTTCAAATATTTTCCATCTGGGTCCACATTTGTTCATTGGGTCCGCAAGGAGTTAGCCTCCCCCTCCCTTTGTCCATACTTCGGGTCGGGCTTAGAATGATGCCCTGTAGGTTGATGTAGCTAAAAAAAAGCAAAAAGCATAATTTGGCCACTTTCAATAGGAAATGTACCACAAAATGCAAAAGATGGTTGTGACATACAAATTTAGCATGTGGGAAAAAGCCAACATGAGCTCTACCCCCTATCATTATGGCCATCACCTTGGTTCCTAGTGCCCCTATATTGGTTCCCTGATTATTAAGGAACCCATGATTGCCCCAACCCCTGGTGGGTAATGAACTGCCTAACCTTAAGGGGGTATTCACTGCTATATCATTCACATGATGCACTCATCCCTTGGAGCCTCGAGAAGTTATAATAGAAAAATCAGTAAAAGGCAAAAGACATATGAAGAAGGGTGGAAAAACAAAGTTCATAGTAACTCATGTACCACGATTGCTCCCTGCTACATCTATACACCCAAGTGTGGGCTTCCCTCATTTTAGCTACCCTTGTACTATGGCATGTGGCTTGGAACCTTCCCCTGATGCCCCACTCCATTCCATCATTATATCACATGACATTTGCCACTTGGTGGATTTACCATGGACTTGTCACTCTCTTAGAGGTTGAAACCACCTAATAGGGTCCTTGATTAACTTCCTTCTTGAACTTGGAGACACTTGTACACTCTGAAGCACATAATGGAAGGGCTTGCCACTATAAATTGTCCACTTGGTTCCATGATTTGTAACCTCATTTACTCAATTGTACTAATGAATTGTTGTATTGGAAGGTGAGGAGACGCATTGGATCTTATATAGGGTTGCAGGTGGGTCTTCATCTTGGGGTTTGGTCAACCTATATAGGGTCCAAGCCCTTTAGAGAGTCTTATTGGCATTCATAAGGTGTGCGTTGAGAACCATGGGCCTCCATTATAGTAGAGACTAGATAGCCATGCCATGGGATCCTTCAGTACCATTCATTACTCACTCGTATTCCACTTGTTTGATGATGATGATGCACCTGAACCACCTTGCCCAGCCAGTTACATGCTTGCACAACTCACTTGTCAATTGATCCAGGGCCCATATGGGGTTTTGTCTCACCATGGAAGACAAAGGGAGGGTTTGCATCATTGTTCCAGCCCTCGTAGATGGAATACATACTTGTTCGATTCAGTTGGAGACCCATGAGGATGTTTTTGTGCCCCCACAGCCACTTGGGAGCACCATAGGTTATTTGCTTGGAGATCAAGGGGCTATCCCCTTCATTATTATTTTGGAGCCCTTCCACTCATTTTGTCACCTGAAGGACTTCACTAGGTCTTTCAATGGCCCTCCTAGCTATTGTATTACCATTTCGACCCTCTTGAGAGGCTTGTTTTTCATAGTATGGAGCTATTTTGTGGGCTTGTCACTAATTAGGGTGTTATTTTGCACATTAGAGTCATTTTTAGGGGTTTGTTAGGCAAATTTGAACCATTCGAATTGGTAAAGGCTCATATAAATACAAGTGAGGCCTCACTTGCAACTCATCATCACTTGGAATTTTCGCTAACTCTTCTTGAGAATTTTGACCTGCAATTTGTGGAGTGATTTGGATGGAATAAATGCATTTTGACATTTGGAAGTCTTCTATATCTTTTCTTGGAGCTTCTTGTTGCAATGTTGTGGATGGATATATTCTTCATTGCCTTGTAAGTGCCTTTTTAATGCTATATTACTAATATAATGGTTGTTTAATGTATGAAATTTATTTCTTATGGTTATTATTGTGACCTAATTCATGGGAAATTGTTTTAGGCCTTGATATTTTGGGAAAATTTTGCATGTGTTACTCATAAAGATAATGATTGAATGAATGTTCATAGAGGATTATTTGTATCCTTGAAAATCCATAATATTTTCCATTGAAGTATAAATGCCTAAAGTTGTTGTGTAGTTGCATCCCTAGATAATGAAGCTGCTACTTTAGGCCTCCTTGAAGAGCGAAGGTGACAAAGTTGGATTATTGACTCCAATCCTTCCAATAGTGTGGCACTGGTCTTAAATCCTAGTACGATCACCCTAAAGCCCGTTTAATTCCTTTTTCCTCTCTCTACCCTAACCCTGGATGACCTAGCTAGGGCATCAAACGATTTCCTTTAGTGCCACCCATTTGAGGTGCGAGTTGGTGGAGAATTGTGCTGGTGTCCCCTCTCCCTGCCCTCCAATTTTGAAGACAATCCCACGGTTGGTTTTAGAGAAACATCGAGCCCTAGTCTTGAAACTATTTTGGTCTATATCTCCTTAGCTTAGCAGCATTCAAAAGGGTCCATTGTGCTTGAAAATTCAAAGGAAGTTAATCTCTCTCTCTCTTGACCCTTTCCTCTCATACTTGCTTGACCTAGTCCTATTGTTGATGATCATCATAAACCCTAGGCCTTGCTTGGATCCTCTAGTTCTCTCTTGTGGTCCCAACCTTTTATATGCTTGTTTTCTCACAAGACGTTAAGAGAGGTACTTCTATTCCCCAAAGAGCCTTAGATCTAGGACATCCTTTGTTAAGAAATATCTCTAAGCCCTAGATCTAGCCTCTCTTGAGCCTTTCCTAGAGAGCTCCTTACCTGGCTTCTGAAGCAAGCAAGCCTATTATTTGAGACTCTCTTGTGAATGGGCCTTAGGAATCACTATATATCCTATCATTAACTTATCCCTCCTGTGATTTCCTTTATTCCGAGACTCCTCCCATCAATGAAAGTCCATAAGGAGCAGGGTACATCGACTAAGGTGATAGTGGGTCCTTGTCCCATTGTTGCCTCTGGATATAGCAGTTGCGTGTTTGGAACCCCTCATAGGACCTCTGCTAGATTGAGCAGTTATAGGCCTCTACCTCAAGTGTTGTCCTTTGGTCCAGTCCTTGTCTTGTGAGGCCACTCATGAGACCTACTAGATTTTGAGGCAACAAGGACTTGGCCAAAATCGATGTTTCCTTCAATTTAGATAATGAATTTAATGATGAATTGGATGGTGAATTTAATGGCAAATTTAATGAAAATTTTCATAACTATGCTTTCTATATAAGATAACTTAATAAGATAAGGTAATTTTATTAATGTGCAACAAATGACCATAAATAGACCAATGGGACTGAAGGATACAACCAGTACGAGTACAATGTGGGATTGCAAACGCAACACCTAGAAAATGCTAAAGCTAAATCTAGGGTAAAATTAAGTTTTAAAAAAAGAAGGATATAGTAATAGGGCATTCTCATAAACATGTATATAATTGGTTCATGTAGAATGTTAAGTGAATAAGTCAAGGATGGAGGTTGATGATGTCAAGAATGCTGGTGTATGATAGTCGATAGTGAGGGGTGCGACATTGGCGCTGGCTTGCTATTGGAGTCCCCTCAATCCAATGACAAGTCTGGCCGCATGATCCTAAGGGGGTGGTGTAGGAGCTGGGGATACTACTAACATATGAGGCCAAAGGAAAGAAGCTTTGGATAAGTCTTTGGTTGCTTCGCTGGAGTTGGGGAGGAACCCGTCAGGGGGAGGGGGGAAGGGGGAGGGATGTTTGGGAATTGTCTAGTACTAGACCCTAACGACGCTCTGGGTGTGAGTGTATTAATGTACTGTTTGGCACCTCTATAACGGTCTCGAGGGTACCAGTTGGCTTCCGAAAGGGGGTGGCTGATGGAAGACCAGAGGTCTCACTACTATTTATTTTTTAAATTAAGATTAGTTTCTCAATAGGAATGTGTGGTCTAGTGGTAAAGCAGGGAGGTGATCAAGCTTTTTTAATTTCTTAACATAGAGACATGGGGTGAAATCTCACTAAAGGCAATTACTGAATGATTTTGAGAGCATAGAAATGTCCTTCATAGCATGCCAGCTTAGCCAAAGGAGGGCTGTAAGTTACTATAAGAAACATGTCCAGAAAAATATTTGTTTCTTTTTTGTTAATCATTAAAAATAGAAACACAAACATGTATATGTGTGTGAATGTGTATTTCAACAGGTGAGGTTTTAACATGGTTTTAGGAAGTTAAAACAAAGTTTGATTAATTCTCTTAACCATATTTAATAGCAAATTTTATCATATTTTTTTTTTTTAAATTGGTGATTTGTTTTATTTGAATTTCATTTTCACTGAATTAGAACATGAGTGCAAACTAGTTGGTTTAGCCACCTGTATTGCATATCATGTGTAACAATGAAGAGATCTTTGTTTTGTACTTCCACATGGATATCGTAATTATTTTTACACCGGTGATTTGTTTTACTTGAATTTCATTCTTACTGAATTCAAACATGAATCCAAACTAGTTGGTTTAGCTACCTGTATTGCAAGTTGCAAATCATGTGTAGCAATAAGAAGACTCTTGTTTTGTACTTTCACATGGATATCATTTTTGTTTGTGCGTTTGTTTCCATGGCCCATCATATTTTCTTTTTCTCTTAATATGCGTTTTATTTTTGGGCAGAGTGGGGCTCCTATTAAGAATTTTTATTTTGAAATATGAAGCGAAAATTCCTATGTAACTTTAAGATAAAGTTTACATATATCAAATTTGAGTTTAACTATTATGGTAGATTTTGATGTACCGAGTTCATTCCCGGGTTACCTCTTTGAGGCAAGGATAGATCATATCATGACTTTCTTGGACGTCATTATTGAAAATTAAGAACAGTTGACAAATTTGTTCGTATTCACATATTCACATCCTTCTTATAGTACTTGTCCACAGTGCGTTGCAATCCATGGGTTATGTGAACTGTAGATATAATTACCTTTCTTGTTTTAATCTGTTTGCCTTCCCTGGTTATTTCAATGAATTCCATATAAAAAATGCACATATGCATAAATGATACTTTTAACTCTTGTTATCATCACAGAACGGAAACTGAGTATGTCAGTCAGATGCTTACGAAGGTGAAGCGCTTTGCTCAGCACCATGATTGCCATGTCTGGTTTGTTGCTCACCCAAAACAGGTGTGTACATTTTATTTATTTTGAGCAAGTTTGTTGAACTTGATTTTTTTCATGGTTTTCTAGGAGGGTTGTTGTGTACCTTTCCTGACACATGCATTTTTGATCAGTTACAAAATTGGCATGGTGGTGCTCCAAGTCTCTATGATATTAGTGGCAGTGCACATTTTATCAATAAATGTGACAATGGAATTGTAGTTCATAGAAATTGGGACCCTGAGGCTGGCCCACTTGACGAAGTGCAGGTTATTGCTTTGTGAAATATGCTACCCTGAGTCTGAATAAGGTGTATGTCAGAATTCATATTAGATCCATAGCCACATATATGAAGGTTTTAATCACATGTCAATGTCAATTGCAGATACTTGTAAGGAAAGTGCGAAACAAGATAGCTGGGAACATTGGTAATGCATATCTATCTTACGACAGGTAACTATTAATATCTATTTCTGCAGTATATTTATTGTTAAAATGGTTAATTAGGGTATTGTTATTTGGTTGACACGTCCTCATGAGTAATTTTTTATTATCCGTCCTTTAGGTATCTGGTATTATTCATTTAGATTACAGGCATGCATCTTGCTTTTACAAGATTTAGTATAAGGCATTCCTATGCCGTGGCTTAGAGTTGTTTCATAGTGTAGAATAATGGTGTTAAAAAAGCAACACCCCAATGGATCATGGCAATTAAAGGTAGATGACTAATTGGTAATTATTTAATTAAGTAGTTCACCAAGCAGGTGTAGCGCATGATGGTCTGTCATATTTTCAATATATAAACCTTTAGGATTATATATGTTCTTTTCCTTTGATCAGCTTCCACTTATCATGAGGCTGCTAGCGTGCCTAACTCCACCTAGGAGTTAGTGCTACCAACAACATTTAAGGTAGAATCCTTTGGCTATGTGGCCATTGGTGAGTGGTATCTCTTCTGCCAATGATGCCTACGATTTGCGCCTGGTCCCAATCACTATCAGAATTACTGGCATGCAACTAACACAAGCAAAAGCACAAATGTGTCATTGGAGAGACTTGATGCCTGGTGGGAGGATCAACAACACCCCACTTTCACTGACCTGACAAATGACTGTTGACAGATGTTATCTGCTTGGTTGTACCAAGCAGAATCTGAAGACCCCATGGCCCAATGTATAGGGCACTCATCAATTTTTTTGAGAAATCCAGAAGACAACAGGGCATCTGTTGACCCTTTCTCTCTCCTCTCTGCCTTTCTCTCTCTCAAATTTCGCAACTCTGTGGGGAATTGTATTAAATGTCACTAGCATGAGGAATCGTTATAACAGGCTTGGGTGACTTGGCACTTGATCATTAAGTGAGTACACTCTAATCTGCTTTTTTCACTTAGCTAATTATTTTCGCTTTTCAACGATAAATAACTAGCTGAGTTTTTTCACTCGCACAACTCCAAAGCTGGAGCGTGTCTTGATGATTGGGCCTTGGGTCTGTCCTAGTGCCTAGAGTTGATGTATATTACCATACTAGGACATATCTAAAATGTTACGGAATTTGATTAGGTTTTATAGGATATTTTAAATTATTAAAAATTTCCACAGGATGGGGATTTTAATTAATTTCCATGTAAAATTGTAAATAAGTGAGCGTAGAATATGTTGGAGGCATATGGCTACTTGAAATTCATGCTCTCATCCCAACATTCTCCTAAGGTCCACTTTGAGGGTCGAAAAGTCAATAACACCCCCTCAAAACCCACTTTTCCTAAGTTAGTGATATTAAGTGGCAATCAAACTAAAGTCAAGGTTTAGTTGAGTGGCTGAATGGGAAGCCAAATCATCATGTTGGAGTGGGGCCTCAAGAGGGCCGAGTTTGCTAGCAGTTAAGGAGGCTGAGTTTCCCTCAATATGAACATAGATTTGATGGATCAGTTTAAGATCAGTTAGCACAAATATTATTGGAGTGCGTCTCCACCTAAAACTCCACTCCTCTCCACACGTGAAATGCTAGTTAACTAATAACACCTCAATTCTTAGGCTATACATATGCAGATTTTTCAAGGTATACACAGACTTAGATCAGTGGCATCTAGCATTTGTTCAAACTTTGGTTAGGTAGCAATATTTAGTAGTGAATTGTGAGATATGCTCCCCTACATCTCCACACAGCTACACACTTGTGATACTCTAACTCCTATGCTACCATCGAGGAAGCATACGCATGCCTCCAACTGTTTGATTGCTATTTGGATTGCTCATCTTCATTGGAATCTCAGTCATGTTGCCACTTGGAGACTCAACTTGGTCTTTGGGATTGTTACCTCATCTACAGTTGGCATAACTCATTAGCATTGGGATTTGCTCCCATTGTTGTATAAAGAGACCCATTGGGTTCAATCATGCATATGGTTTTGAAGTATAGTGTTTGGTGAAGCATTGCTCATTTGTAATCTCTTTGTTTGATCAATAATATAAGGCTTTGGAGGTCTAATCACTTGGCTTGTGGGTTCATGCTTAGTTTTGGGAGGTAACACTGGTATTGTTTCCAATGATTCATATGCCTTTATGTTCATGACGATAGAGAATGTAACTAGATTCGGTCTTCATAATGACATTTACATTGTATATTTTATATAAAAAGAAAAATAATATTATTTGTTCAAGCACGGGTTTCATGCTCAAGTCTAGGTCAAAGCATGTTCTTCATGCTTCTATGGATTGTGGAGTGAAAGAAGAACATTTTCCATGTATTATAGTCCCATTTGGACTCTTTGTAACAAAAGAAAATTATTATTTTTGAGTCAAGAAAGAGTCATTTTGTTCTCCAAGACCAAGTCGGCCCTATTGGGGCATCTTTCACTCTCCTGGATGACTATAAATAGAGGAGACTTTGTCCTCATTCGAACAAACACAAGCAAGTTTGATTTGTGCATAGGACAAGAAGGAAGGAAGGGTGAAGGACATAGAAGAAAGGGAAACCCAAAGACAAAGATAACTTGATTTTTTGAATTGTTTTGCTCACACGTGCAAGTATGCTAGGGTTTTTGCGGGATAGAGGGTCAAGGATTTAATGTCCAAATTGCAGACCCGAGATAGAGGACGAAGGCTTTGAGTTGAAGCAAAATTTGTGGAGGTTGACAATCTTTGACTTGTTTGAGGAAGGCTTTTGGAGGGTTGACTTGGTGCTTGGAGGAGGTTTAGTCTTTGGGTCTTGGATGTCTCACTTTGAATTGATTCTAGAAGAGAAGAATTATTTATGGGTTTTCCCCTTGGAGGGGTTTTGCCCTAGCTTCGAGCCTATATCTTGTGTTCTTTGTGTTCTTTTGATCTTCGTGCGTTTTATGTTTGGTAATTACTTGATGAAGAAGAAATTATAAATTATAAAAGGCCAGCAAATATCACAATTAATTATCAAGTAAGGAGAACTCAAATTTTATCCTCAAATACATTGATTCTCCAACATGGTATTAGAGCAAAGGTTGACAGAAGGAGGCCGAAACATCACAGGTGATTGGCATTTTGAAGGGAAGAAAGGCTACTACTCTCTTTTAGTCACTACAAGAAGAAGAATTTGAAGTCTGCGAGTAGTAACAAATATGATACAAATTGATATGAGATCCTGAAGCTAGTAGACTATGGGTTGATTCTAGTTTCCTTTGTAGTCATCCCTCTATGATTTTAAGCACATATAAAAATTCTTGTTCTTAAGTTTTGGGCATAACAAAAGGAACCAGTGATGCGAGTTCCTTTATGAAGACTATATGAAGAAGGTCTGAAATCCGAGTAGCCTCTTGTTGTCTCAAACAGTGATCCAAAGTGATCCGAGATATATGAGATCGTCTTACTAGTGTTTCTATAGTGATACATGTTAAAAAATCAGAAAGGCAGAAAGATTTTCTCTAGTTGATAATTACTTGTGATATCTTTGAATTCTTATTATCTTTCTTATGTTCTTCTTTTATCTTAGTTCATCAAGCAATTACTAGAACCAAAACACAAAGATCAAGGACACCAGATGTAGGCACTCAACTAGGGCTAAAACTCCTATATTAAGAAAGACCCTTTCAAGAACTCTTCCTTCAATAATTCTAATTGAGACAGACCAATACCCTAGACCAATAGACCTTGCTCCTCCACCAAGTTTGCCTTTCAAAATGATTCATCAACCTTCAATAGTCTTTTCTTGTCCAACAACTCTAACCCAACAACAATCCAGAAATTCGACTTCCCAGCTTTAGGACTTCGAACCCCATTAGCAAAATTTCGCCCCAGCAATAGAACAAAAGTTTTGACCCTTCAAGCAGCTTAGCAGCTTCACATGAGAGAGAGAGAATTTCAACTTCTTATGCTTGAGATAGACCTCCTCCTCCTTCGCTAGCCCTTTTGGCGTTCTTCCATGAATGTTTCACTTTTTACTACCCCAACAATTACAGATCAAACTTGGTGAGTGAGTGCTCCAAGTGAGGTTGAGTTACTTCCTTTATATGGTAGTTTCTGCCCCTCAGTTTAGGCCGACTTGTCCAGTTTGAGGCTGACTTGGTGGAGGAGGCCTAATTGACCTATTTTACATTAAAATAATTTTCTTTCTTAACAAATAAATCCCAAGAATGGTTCTTAACATTATGACATGGACAAGGACTCTTGACATAAACCCTAGAATCCTGCAATGGAGGCTTTGACCTATAAACAATTGACCTAAGCATGAAACCCATGCTTTAATAAGTCAATTTCTTTTACATCACAACTCAAATACAATTATGAAGACTGACACTAGTTACATTCTTCAATACTCTCACTTAACTAGGGAAGTATTTATAATTACAAATATATAGAGGTACAATGGAAGATCTCCAAAATGAACTATGAAGAGTTCTAGCATACTTAGGGATGTGGACTAGATACTTGACCAGGGTAATCTATCTAGGTGGGACTAACATAAACTCAGGCTTTCAACTAGTCTAGGTACCATCAAGCTTACTTTTTAACCATCAACCCAGGGATCTAGGTGCATATCCAAGCTTGGAGCTCCATGACCAACGCCACCCTCCCTCTTCGGGATCTAGACATCAACACATAGGTTGGCCAGATGTCCTCCCAAGCATCCACTGTTAGATGCTTCAACTCTTCCTATCAAACTAGATATGTCCATTTGTCCAAGCATGCTTCTAGAGTGTTCAACCTTTTTGTGGAGAGATTTACCTGTACAAACACAAACCCCAATGAATAATAAACTTTTAAATATACATACAAGTAAGCACAAACCCTTGGGTTCCTCAATCATCTTGGTGCTACTTTCTTCATCAAGTTATCCATATGCAAATTGTCAGAAGCTTTCTTCTTCTTTCATTTCTTTAGTAGCACCACATACATCTTCAAATCTTCTTAAGTCTTTGTGAACATCTATGTTTAGTAGTTTCATTCTTTGGTTTTGTTCTTACTTCAAGGTGTTCATTATGACTATCATAATATACCCTTTCTTCTATCCAGGCTCCCTCTTAACTTAGGGAGATCAACCACTTTCTTCTTCTATAACATCGGAGAACCTTTCACGACCTCATTCTATTGAAAATCAGAAAGGCAAAAACATTTTCTTAATAGATAATTTCTTCTGATTCTTTTATCTTTATGTTCTTCGTTTTATCTTTTAGTTCATCAAGCAATTACCAGAACAATAACACAAGGACAACATGTGAAAATTTTTGAATCTTAACAAACATAAATCCTATTGCAATCACTGGTTTAATATCTCCTACTTGTTATTTCATTTAACAAGTTATTTAATTTCATAAATAGTGATGTAAACACTACTGCAAACTACACTAACATATAGATCATAAACTGAAACGATAAATGAGACAAACACACAAGGCACACCGTTATTTTTGGACAACACGTCCCCAAAAAAACTCAACTTGGGAAAACCATTGTAGCAAGAAATACATACAAGGGTTCACCTCGTTCCTCAAATCACAGCCGATCCAATGAGCGATCTGGCTCCTCCTGGCAAACACTACAAAGTCCCTACGCTATCGCCGCGTGGGGCAGTGTCTTCCCTTTAGAAGACTGCGTCACTCCTTATGCTGGATTGATTTGCCAAGTGAAGTCTGTCGTTCAGCCCCCCAGCTTAGAACCTCACTTCCTTAGCAAAATCTTAGACTTTTGACGAATACTTTGCACTGCCATTGCAAGAGTCCCTCCTGGACTGTGTCAGCTCTGCGTGAGCCCCTCTTGGGCTGCGTAGGCCTCTGCGTTGCCTTCCTAAGGATCAGGATGCCTCTCTGCCATGTACTCATTAGCTCGAAACTTCCTCTCCAATCCAAATATTTGCTTCTGCCCCTCTCACTGCAACAGATCGCTTGTTCGATTTTTTTAGCAAACCTTACCCTAGAAAAATCAAATTGACTGATCAACTTGGTGTATCTCCAACTAACCCTCAAGCCTCCTCTTATACCTTCCCTGTTGATGAATCAACGACCGAGATTAAATTAGAATTGATCTTCATCACTTAGAAGCATCTCACCCATATTTTTATTAATACCCATTAATAATTTTATTTTCCTAAGTTTAGATTTAGGAACCCCATTAAAAATATTAATTATTTTAATAAAACGTAATCCGGGTGAAATTTCACCAAATGATTTCTGGGTCTTGGAGATCTCATGTGTTCTAGTCCCTCCATAAAATTTCGGAGCTAGAGCACATCCAATGCTACCCAAAATCAACACTCCCTCTTAGCGAGGAATGTGCTCTTGCAATACTTCCCAGCAGAAGTATCACATTGAGCCACTGTATCGGTCCCCTATGCTGATGATGCTTGACCTGCTTCCCTTCATCCACTGCACTACTATAACTTGTATTGCTGCCCATGAAACTGCCACTGTCACTGCTACATCTGTACTGCAACTCCCTCTCAATATATTGCTTCATGATGCCCATAGCATTGTCACTGCTAATTGCTCCATTGCAATTCAGTTGCTGAGAAGTAAGCAATTGATACGCCACCCAAAAGATGACATGTTGATCAGTCTGGATACCATGTGATGTTGAATCTACCTCTGCTGCTAATCTGTGTTGATCCACTGATGCTATTGCACTGTTGTTGTATTTGCTATGTGCCTCTCAGACTTCTCAACACTCTACTGCGCTGCTTCAGACTTTGAGCACTCTAGCTTTGCCACTGTTGCTCCATTATCCCTCGAACCAACTAACTTCCATCATTCTGCTATTGTTATTAAGGGCTCTTGTAGCCATATGTGATCCAAGAGTTCCCGTGTAGTCCTCCAGACTACAACTTGGTATTGCCCCACCTCTTCTCTAGAGGTGCATGAACACTTATGGCACAATCCTCATCATCGTCCTCTTTGTCAGATTTCACTGGAGCAACCTTTGACTCAGACTTCTCTTCCTTGCCCTTCTTCCGACGGTAGTGAGTGGCGAAATGACCCAGTTCTCCACATCTAAAACATTTGAATTTGGATATATCTTTATTTTTCCTCTTTTGCTGCCCTTGTTGTCCTGCTGATGTGAGAGCTTCATCCTCCTCTTCCTCCTTCTTGACTCTGATTCCTTTGGCGCTACTTCCCGGCTTTGTTAACTGTCTGATCTCTTCCTATTGAAGAGTTGCCCACATCTCCTCCCAACTGAGGAGAGAAGCCCTGCCCAAGGTGCTCTAGACAAAGGTCTCCTAGTCTTCAGTGACTGCATTCAGGGTAGTCCTAACCATGAATTCAGGATCTAGTGTAGACCCTACGGAAGTTAGTTGGTCTCGGATCCCTTGCAACATAAGAAGGAAGGGAACGGTTTCTTCTCCCTTCTGCATCTTATATTGTCTCAGCTGTTTCTCAAGCACCATCTTCCATTGAACGAAAGTTCCCTCATACAAGGTGGTCAAGGGCTCCCACATATCCCTTGATGTGTCTTTTTCAGCAATATGTGGGACCACATGATCCTTGACCCCATCCAAGATCATGCAATTCGCCTTTGCTTGAGCCTCCTCGTATTTCTTGGGAGGATCAACATCGACCAGAACAACAACAATCCTCAAGGCATAATCCTTGATGCGATTTTTGTCCAAGATCACCAGGATCCTGGCCATTCAGATGACAAATTTGGATGCTCCATCCAATCTATCCTGATGCCTCTGTCCATTTACTGCCATCTCTACTCAAATGAGTGTCGAACATGTTCTCTTCTCCTTCTTTTGCTATTGCCTCAGCAAAAATTGGATCTGGATTACTTTGGCGCTAGAAATCCTCTAAAGAACTAGTTCCCTCTAGACTCCCTCTGAGTCTTGATTTCCTTCACAGAAATCCTTCCGCCAAATAATGTCGAATCATCCGTCTCTGATCCTCCTTTGTTGTTGCTCAACAACCCGAATCTAGATTTTTTTGGCAAGAAATCTGTTAAGGCAGTGACTCCCTCTACCTCGGTTCCGTCTCCACAGGCACTGTTCTGCAACAACAACAACAACATCCCACCAACACCACAAATCTAATTTGCACTTCTCTTACCGCCCCGACAACTGACTGATCTGAGCCCCTCAGGCTCTGTTCTAACCCAGAGAGCTAACGCAGTCACTGTGTGGGCTACTCTTGGCTCAGAAAGCTGACAGGCATTGCGTGAGTTTCAACGTCACTCCTCCTAAACTGCGTCACCCATTCAGCTGCTTCTTTGGCTCTGAAACAATGTTGTCACTTGATACAATTGCCTCTGTGCAGTAGATTTGTTGGATCTTCTTGGTTGATGGCTTCAATGTCTTATGATCTGCAATCCCTCTGATACCATGTGCAAATTTCTGAATCGTAACAAGTAGAAATCCTACTGCAGTCACTGGTTTAACATCTCATACTTGTTATTTCATTTAACAAGTTATTTAATTTCATAAACAGTGATGTAAAAACTATTCCAGACTACACTAACATACAGATCATAAACTAAAATGATAAATGAGACAAACACACAAGGGATACCATTATTTTTGGACAACACGTCCTTAAAAAACCCAACTTGGGAAAACCGGTTCAGAAGATAGAGGGTTTCGTATTATTAAGCAAGCAGATTCTGAGTACAACAGGTTGCCTTTCACACCGGCTAACCTTACACAGAAATCACGATAACAAGAAATACATACGAGGGTTTACCTCGTTCCTCATGTTACAACTAATTCAATAAGCAATCGAGCTCCTCTTGGCAAACACTGCGAAGTCCCTACGCAATCATTGCCTGGGCCAACATCTTGCCTTTAGAAGACTGCGTCACCCCTTCTGCTGGATTGATTTGTTGAGTGAAGTCTGTCATTCAGCCCTCCCGGCTAAAAACCTCACTTCCTCAGCAAAATCTCGGACTTCTGACGAATACTTTGCACTTCCACTACAAGAGTCCCTCCTAGACTGTGTTAACTCTGCATGAGCCCCTCTTGGGCTGCGTAGGCCTCTGCGTTGCCTTCCTGATGCTCCAGCTGCCTCTCTACCATGTACTCTTTTGCTCGGAACTTCCTCTCTGATCCAAATCTCTACTTCTGTCCCTCTCACTGCAATAGATTACTTGTTCGATTTTCTGAGCAAACCTCGCCCCAGAAAAATCGAACTGATTGATCAACTTGGTGACAGGTGTATCTCCAACTAACCCTCAAGCCTCCTCTTATATTTTTCCTGTTGATGAATCAACGACCGAGATTAAGTCCCTAATCAATGGCCGAGATTAAATTAGACTTGATCTTTGTCACTTAGAAGCTTCTCACCCATATTTTCATTATTACCCATTAATATTTTTATTTTCCTAAGTTTAGACTTAGGAACACCATTAGAAATATTAATTATTTTATTAAAACACAATCCGGATGGAATTTCACCAAACGTTTTCTGGGTCTTGGAGATCTTATGTGTTCTAGCCCCTCCACAAAATTTTAGAGCTAGAGCAAATCAGATGCTACCCAAAATCAACACAACAGATGTAAGCGGACAACGAGGGCAAAACCCCTATCTATGGGAAAGCCCAGTCAACAATTCTTCCTTCAATAGTTTCTCGAGATAATCCAAGACTCTTTGAACTAGACAAAGACTTCCTCCACACCATGCCAACCTTCAATCCTTCTCGCAAATGATGAGCCTTCAAAAGCAACTTCAACCTAGCATGAACATGCAATAGCAGCTTTGACCTAGTAACAACAACAACAACTTCGACTAGTCTAGGAAAACTTCGATCTCCCTTGATACATGTTAGAAATGAGAGAGAGTTGGCCCAAAATTTCTATCTTGATGTCTTCTATCTTCCTCCAAGAACTATCTTCTGTCTTCTATGTGTGAGAGAGTGAATTGCTCCAAATGATTTCAAATTGCCTTGTATATATAGCCTTCCAGTGAGGTCGAATTACCCTTTTTGAGGCCGACTTGTTGTGGACAAGACTAAATTCATTTTTGACTCGAAAAGAATTCTTTTTACATGATTCGAAAGCCCAAGAAGGGTCCCTTTTAATGTACAATGACTCTAATGACTCAGAATAAATCCTAGAAGTCCTCAATGGGGACTTTGACCTAAAACATGATGACCCAATCATGAAACCCATGCTTTAATAAGTCATAACAATAAAAGTATTTTCTTCTTTCTTTTGATAAGTACATTTCACGTGAGTCAAATACATTTATAAAAAACGAACCTAGTTACATATTTCAACACTCCCTCTTAACTAGGGAGGTATTCACAAGTACAAGGAAGATCTTAGAACACACGAACCATGAAGAATTTAGGTACCGCAATGCCATGGACTAGATTCTTGACCAGGGCAATATATCCAAGGTTTTCCAACAATTTAGGCATTGCAACGCCATGGACTAGATTCTTGACCAGGGAAATCTATCCAGGTGGGACTAACATGAACTAAAGCTTTCAGCTTCTTTAGGTACCATCAGGCTCACTTACTAACCATCAACCTAGGGATCTAGGTGCATATTCGAGGTCAGAGCTCCATGACCAACGCTACCCTTCCTACTTCGGGAACTAGACATCAACACAAAGTGCCGACCAGATGTCCTCCCAGGAAATGTGTCTTACACACAAAGCCTCAACACTCTCGATTATTCCAATTGGTAACAAATCCTCTCCGATCAAACTAATCGGTAACAACAAATCTCTCCCGATCAAACTGATGAATAATAATAAGCATGTAAAACATGCTATCAAACCTCCAAGAGATTTACCCGTACAAACACAACCCCAACCAGTAACAAATTTTTAAATGTACATAAATAAACACAAACCTCTAAGATCATTCAGATATCTTGATGTTGCTTTTCAACTTTGACAGAAGATTCCTCAACCATATAACTTCCTTTCCTACTTTTCAAGCAACAACATGTTCTACAAAGAGATTCGGCTCCTCTTATCTTAGCAACTCTTCAAAATACATTCTCCAATTTCTTCTTTCAAGGTGTCCATCATGACTATGATATGATGTCCCTCTTAACTAGGGAGATTCCTTTCATCCAAGCTTCTTCTCAACTTAGGGAGATTTCTTTCATGCAACCTCCCTCTTAACTTAGGGGGCTCAACTTACTTTGTACGATATCGGAGAATCTTTCATGGCTTCCATCCTTTTTATCAGAGTTATCATGATCACCATCATCATGCACATCATGCTTATCATATTTAGTTTACGAACATCTTCACCATCTTGAAGATTATGTACCTACACAACTTAGATAGTAAGTACAACCAAATCTATAGAAGCATGAAGTTAACCATATCAAAATCATGGAAGCATTCAACTTTAGACATCAAATACTCAAACTTAGTCACAAACAAGAGACATACTCTTCAACTTCTTCCTAGGGTTTTTGTCATAAACCCTAGACTATATCATCAAGACTTTGAGCATTTCATAACAGCCTTCATTACATCTAGGTTTTCAATGTTTTTTCTAGAGGTATGACACACCGTACTACACCATATTGCAAACCCTACCAGTGATTCAAACAAATATAGATCTACAATGCATCTAACAACTTTAGAAATCATATGTTAGATTTCCTACTAGGATTTAGTGCAAAACCCTAGATTTCATATATGAGCTTTAACATTCAAAATCATGGCTCAACATCATGACTAGCTTCCACTAGGGTTTGTTGTAAACTCTATATTTTTCTAATTCTCAACAACCACCATACAATTTCATATTTTTATCAACTTTTCATAATTCCCAGATAGTCACACTAGTCATCACCTAAGTCACAAGACACGTCCCCTAGGGTCCCTTGTCTCGTATTTTACGTATTGGACACGAAAACGGCCCTAATACGCGTCGAATACGATTTTCAACGTGTCATGTAAACTTGAATACGTATTCTACGCTTTCCGTCGTGTCCTAAATTTCGGATACGCGTATTTGGTTTGTAGAATACGTTGCCTTAACGTATTTCGACATGTTGAATACGTATTGCGAAAAAAACATAATTTAAAGCCCACACGTTGGTCTAATCTTATTTAATTTTGACTTATCTAATGTAATCCTAACTAATCTTGATTAACTATTGACAGTTGTGCAGCGTGCTTGTGCTTCTACCTAGTTTCACATATAGAATTGAATGTTAGTTAATTGCAATTCAAGCAAGCTGTATGCACGTCTGATTTCATCAAGATTGTAGTCACTAGATTTACCTGACTAAATCTCTAAATTTGAAACTCCAGCAGATTAGCCTCTCTTCTAAAATGGAAATCCGAAAGTGACATGTTACATCAGTTGAAAACTCACTTGTTAATACTAAAAAGATGAAAATAAAAAAGAATGATCTTGAGACTCGAGTAATCCTTGCATGAACCTAAATTGTAATTGGGCCTTCAAATTGTCTCAACAAACAGTGATGAAATCCATTGAAAAAAATCAAGTGAAGGTGTGATAGAAATAGTTATACTGAAGTGCCCTTTGGGGTAAAGGTCCTGACTCCTAAGGGG
>APFE030275292.1:34198-58001 GCA_000404065.3 Pinus taeda
TGAAGTTTGAAACTTTTCTGTATACTGAGTTATACATTCTTGTAGCTTATCCAAACCTCTTATGCACATTGTAAATATATAAATTGACAAGCCTAATCTGGGGAATCGATAGCTTCAGTTGGTATTCAAATATCATGTAAAAGTCTTAGTAGGCACTCCCTGAACAGTGAAATCTCTATGTAGCACACTTTTCTGCCAATCATTGGAGATTCAAAATTTGTATCACATCAGTTTTTTTATTAACTGGCTAAATATGTCAATTTGAAATTCACTATGCCCATACTTCAAAACTCACATTTCGTTGTGGCTGCTTTATATCTGACAGGGTATTATATTCCTTAAAGGCTATAACATATCACTGTATCAACTGTTGAACCTTGATTCCATTAAGTCAGTGAGAACTGAGAATTTATGCATTGCTAACCATTAATACTTACTACTTAGTTTCTTATGTGCTTGTAAGTTGTAAATTTTGATTCTATTTATTTTTTTAAAGTGAACTATGAAACTTTGAGAATAATTATATTTTAATTTTGATTAGATAAGCTGCAACCTGCAATTTAATATGGATTAAAAGAGCATATTTTCGGTATAATATATATATATATATTTATATATTCTATAATATATTTATATATTTTTTTTTTTTTAAATATATATAAAACGTGTCCCCCGTGTCCTGTTTCCAGGTCGTTGCGTTTCGTATTGAATACTCGTATTTACGTGTCCTCCGTGTCTCGTGTCCTCGTGTCATGTGACTTAGGTCATCACATATTAGAGATTTGAGCTTCTACTAAGGTTTAATTACAAACCTTAGAATTCACAAATACTATCATCCTAGAGAATCAAACTTCGACTAGGGCTTAGTTCCAAACCCTAGGACCGATGACCATCAACAATTAGGTCAACACATATATCCTCAACTTCATCATCATGCACAAGCATATCATAACATGTGTTAGTCAAACCCAAAGATACAAATATCAATAGAAGTTAGACATATAAAAAACTTGATCAACGTAGGGTTTGATTGGACATGCCAAGGATTTCATTTCTAGGATATTATATGGGTCTTGCTTATACACCCTATCAAACTCTAATGATCTAATGTTTCAAGACAAAACATAAAACCCTAAATTATCAATACTTCAAAGATTCAGGCTTTCAGACATTACCGTTCAACCATAACAAGTTAGGGTTTCCATACTCATACCAAAACCCCAAACATGACATCATCAAAGCATCAAACATTTTTTGACTTCATCAATAACCCTAAGTAGGCTAGGGTTCCACACAATTATCAACATACCTTTAAGTTAGGGTTTTTCACAAAGAACCTTTCTAGGATTCCACAAGAGTAATCAAGGATATGAGGAGGGTAGATTTATCTAATGATGAATCACCCAATCAATAATCTGTATGATTCAAGAGAGATAGACATAATGATGTTAGTAATAGTTTATCAAGAATGAATACGAAGACATCAAAACCTTGTAGTTCAAAACATACCTCTTGTTTCTTAACAAACCTTGTAATTCCAATGTTTTGTCATGTGAGGCCTTCTTCCTTGAGTCTTCAGCAAGTTTTTACTAAACAAGGAAAATATGTGTAGAAATGTGATTAGTATTCAATGCAAACAAAATTGGGTAGGTAAGGAAGATTAAGAATGAAAATGGTAATAAGATACATATCTTTGGAGCTTGGTGAGGGATCCCTCCAAGCTTGAGGGGTACCTATAATCTTAAGAACAAATAGATATATTTTTTTTTTCCCAAAATATGTTAAACCTACAAATACTAGAAGTAAAAACTAAAATAACTAAAGCTTAGATCAAAGGACTTAATAGTGTAAGTCCCTTATATCCAGATCTTCATGCTTATTCTTCTTTGGATTGTCAGGACAATCAATTCTATAGTGACACATTTTGTGGCATTGGTAGAATTCTATCTTGGACATATCAACCTTCCTTCTTGGCCCTCTTGACTTCTTGGAGTTTCCTTTCTTGTGAGAAGCAGAGTATGCATTTGAAACCTTTTCTTCTTCATTGTTGGATACTAATGAGATTCCATTTCTTCTTGGGTGCAAGCATTCCATAATTGCTCGAAGGTAGGAGCTTCTTTCCAACTGTTGAGACCTCAAGCAAAAGAACTCCAAGTAGGTGGTAATCCCAATAATGCAGTGAATATTAGCTCCTTTTTTGGTACAGTTTCATCTATGGCTTGAAGTTCATCTCTAATTCTAGATATCCTCACAAAAAGGCAAGCCATAATATCATCCTTTGTCATTTTTGTAGTCCTTAACTCATTCTTTGAATTTTCTACTTGACCGATGTTCTTGATAGTGAAAATTTTTGATAGTGCTTCATACATTTCTTGAGCATGGTCTATATTGGAAATGTATGGGACAAGATTGTCCTTTATGCTTTCAACCATCAGTGTCATAGCCAATATCTCTGACTCTCTATACTTCACCTTGTTTGGATCATTGGATTCTTCAGTAGGTCTCTTCACCTTTCCTTTGACCAAATCCAAGACCTTCTTCATTTCAAAAATGAGGTCAATTCTTTTCTCCCAAGAGTTGTAGTTTGATACTCCTTCTAATTTGTTTTGTCTGTATATTGTGTTAGACATTGTCCTTGAAGATAGTGAGCTTCTTCTCTTATAAGAGCTCCTTATATGATCCCTTGATCAATCCTTTAGATTCCGTCTAGTAGATACTCAAAACTGCCTTTTTCCTCCTTCACCTTAGCTCTGAAACCGTGTTAGAAAATCAGAAAGGTAGAATGATTTTCCTATATAGATGATTTCTTGTGATTCTTTTATCTTTATTTTCTTCTTTTTATCTTTTAGTTCATCAAGCAATTACTGAAACAATAACACAAGGACATCAGATTTAGGCGGACAGACAAGGAAAAACCCCTATCTAGGGGAAAACCTAGTCAAAAATTCTTCCTTCAATAGTTTCTCGAGATAATGATAATCCAAGACTCTTTGACCTAGACAAAGACTTCCTCCATACCAAGTCAACCCTCAATCCTTCTTACAGATGATGACCCTTCGAAAGCAGCGTCGACCGAGCATCAACATGTAGTAGCAACTTCAACCCAGTAGCAGCAATAACAGCAATTTCGACGAGACTAGGAAAACTTCAATCTCCTTTGATAAACCTCATAAATGAGAGAGTTGGCCCAAAATTTCGATCTTGATGTCTTTTATGTTCCTCCAAGAACTCACACTCCTTTCTAGCTCTCCTTCTAGCCCTTTTCCAACTTCATATTTCCCAGCTTCCAGCTTCAAATATCGAACTATGTGTGAGAGAGTGAATTGCTCCAAATGAATTCGAACTGCCTTATATATATAGCCTTCCAGTGAGGTCGAATTACCCTTCTTGGTGCTGACTTGATCTTCTTGAGGCCGACTTGGTGTCGAGGAGGCTAGTTTCATTTTTGACTCAAAAATAATTCTTTTTACATGATTTGAAAGCCCAAGAAGGGTCTCTTTTAATGTACAATGAATCTAATGACTCAGAATAAATCCTATAAGTCCTGAATGGGGACTTTGACCTAAAACATGATAACCGAAGCATGAAACCCATGCTTTAATAAGTCATAATAATAAAAATATTTTCTTCATTCTTTTGATAAGTACATTTCATTGTGACTCAAATACATTTATGAAGACCGAACCTAGTTACATATTTCAACACATTCTTTCTTATGGCATCTTGATCATCATCATTCATATAACTTGCTTCATCACGCTTATTATTGTGATATGAACATCTTCATCATCTTGAAGATTATGTACCTGCAAAACTTTAATAAAGTACAAATATACGAAAGCATGAAGTTAACTAAATTATATTACTATAATTGAAGCATTCAAACATTCAAACTTTAGACACCAAATACCTAAGCCTAGTTAGGTTCATGGTCGATAAGAGACACATCTTTTATATAATAATCTTTAGTTTTTGGCTAGGGTTTTGTCACAAACCCCTAGACTTTATCATCGAGACACAAAGCCTTAGATATCGACAATTCAATCAAATTACAATCCAATCATAGTACTATACATCTAGGGCTTCAATATTACTTTTAGAATTACATGATAGACTCTAGTAGGGTTTGTTGCAAACCCCCTAGATTTTATCATCAAAGCAAACTCATATCAATAATCGAAAGCAATATCATTATCTCCTAGAATATCAATCTCTATGAGGGTTTTGTTACAAACCCTACATTTAATAAATCAAAACATCAGTATCAACAATTAAGTTAACATACTCAAATATATCTAGGATTTCATAACCATGCACTAGCATCTCACAACAATATCTACTAAGTAAATCCAATACACAAACATTAATACATCAAAGTTAGATATACAACAATTTTGACTAGACTAGGGTTTTGATTAGACAAATGAATATGTACTTAGGGTTTCATTCCTAGGATCTTACTATGACTATTCAAAGGTTTAGCTTATAAACCCTAATTTACCAAACCCTAAAGATCTAGGGTTTCAATTTAGACGATAGTAGCAAATCCTAAAGGATTAGGGTTTCTATCATAACAATGCCAAAACCCTAAGCATATAATGAATAGGTTTTATAGATTTCATCAACAACCCTAAGTAGATTGGGTTTTGTAATCAATATTGCCACACCCTTAGGTTAGGGTTTTATAATGAACCTTCTAGGGTTCCATAAGAATAATCAAAATATAATGAGGGTAGATTCAATCTAATGATTGATCACCCAAACAAGAATGTTTATGATTCAAAACCCTAGACATAATGACGTCAGTAATGTAAAGCAATTTAAAAAGAGAATGATCGTACCTTTTACATGAAAAGAACTTTAAAGTTTATAGTCTAAGACATACTTGGAGTTTTTTCTTAACACACCTTGTAGTACATCAAACCTTGAAGGGTTTTCTTTGCAGCAAAACTTCTTCCATGCTTCAAGTCTATCCTTTGAGGTCTCCTCCATAACCGTTTGAGCATTCAACAAGCTTTTACTGAACAAGGAAAATATAAAGAGAGGTTATTAGCATACAATACAAACAAGTCTTAATGTGAGGAGGAAATCAAATATGAAAACATGAAACAAAGAATAGGATATTTATCTTTTGGTAAAATGGTGGAGGCTCCCTCTTAACCCAATCCTTTGAGGGATACCTAAAACTTAACAAAAATTCAAAAATGTTCTAAGAAGACATGTTAGACCTACAAACTCTAGAAATCAGAACATAGAGGAAAACAATTCAAAACTTAAAGATAGAATATTAAGACAAATATGAGGGAGAGGACTTATTAGTATCAGTCACTGACTTCTGATTCTTCGGTCCTATTCTTCTTAGGTGGAGCTTCAACAAAAACATTCGCATGTTCCCTTTCTCTCTTCTTATTACTTGGATTTTCTAGACAATGGCTTTTGTAGTGACCCATCTTGTGACAATTTAAACTTCAATCTTGGATAGGTCCACTTTCTTCTTTGGCCCTTTGAACTTTTTAAGAGTTCCTTTCTTCTTGTGATGAGCAGTATAAGTATTGGAGGTATTTTCTTCTTCATCCTCCTTATTGTTTACTAACGATACTTGAGCTTCTTCTTGACTACATGCATTCCACATTTGTTCAAATGTTGGAGTATCCTTCCAACTGTTAAGTCTTGATGCAAAAAGCACTCCAAGGTTTTGGTAGTCCTAGAAGAGCAATGATTATGAGCTCCTTTTCTGAGACAACTTCATCTATTGCTTGGAGTTCATCTCTGATTCTAGATATCCTTGTAAAGTATGATGATACAGTGTCATTTTTTGTCATCTTAATAATCCTTAATTCATTTTTTGAGGCTTGTTATTTGACCAATGTTCTTGATGGTGAATAATTTGGAGAGAGCCTCATAGTACATACATTCCTTGAGCGTAATTTATGTTGGATATGTATGGAATTAGGTTGTCCTTAATTCCATCTGCTATTGTATTCATAGCCAAGATTTCGATTTTTCTAAACTTTGTTTTTTTCTGCTTCACTTGATTCATTTGTAGGCTTCTTGTTTTTTCCTTGAACAAGATCCAAAACATTATTCTTTTCGAGAATGAGATCTATCCTCTTTTTCTAGGCCCTATAGTTGGAAGCTCCTTCTAGTTTTTTTTCTCGCTTCATTGAGTTTGGCATAGTTCTTGTAGATAATAGGCTTGACACTTAATATGGTCCCTTTTAATGAACTTTCCTTCATCGCCTTTTCTTCAATACATTTTTAACCTACCTTTTCCTTCCTGCTTCACCTTATTAACTTTGATACCATGTTAGAAAATTGGAAAGGCAAAAAGATTTTCTCTAGTTGATAATAACTTGTGATATCTTTGAATTCTTATTATCTTTCATATGTTCTTCTTTTATCTTAGTTCATCAAGTAATTACCAAAACCACAACACAAAGATCAAGGACACCAGATGTAGGCACTAAGCTTGGGTTAAAACCCCTATATAGGGGAAAAACCAGTCAAGAACTCTTCCTTCAGTGATTCGAATTGAGACAGACCAAGACCCTAGACCAATAGACCTTCCTCCTCTACCAAGTCAGCCTTTTAAAATGCTTCAGGAACCTTCAATAGGCTTTTCTTGTCCAGGAGCTTCAACCCAACAACAATCCACAAAGACTTCCCAGCTTCAAAACTTTGAACCCCAACAGTAGAAATCCAGCTCAACAATAGAACAGAAGTTTTGAACCTTCTAGCAGCTTAGCAACTTCACACGTGAGAGAGAGAGATAATTTCGACTTCTTATGCTTGAGATAGACCTCCTTGTCCATCGCTAGCCCTTTTTTGCTTCTTCCTTGAATTTCGCACTTTTTACTACCTCAACAATTGCAAATCGAACTTGTTGAGTGAGTGCTCCAAATGAGGTTGAGTTGTTGCCTTTATATAGTAGTTGTTGCCCCTCAGCTTAGGTCGACTTGTCCTGTTTGAGGTCGACTTGGTGGAGGAGGCCTAATTGACCTATTTTACATTAAAATAAATTTATTTCTTGACGAATAAATCCCAAGAAGGCTTATTTACATTATGACATGGACATGGACAAGGACACTTGACATAAACCCTAGAAGCCTGCAATGGAGGCTTTGACCTATAAACAATTGACCCAAGCATGAAACCCATGCTTTAATAAGTCATTTTATTTAATAATAAAATCTCTTTTACATCATGACTCAAATACAATTATGAAGACCGACACTAGTTACATTCTTCAACAATACAAGATTATACTTCTATAATGACAATGCATTTCTTTTAGGCTATTTTCTTGAAGATAAATACAAGATTTTGTTGAGAATTACCTCTGCATCAATATGAGTTATTTTTCTTATGCAAACACCTTTGGGTAACTGTAATTTGAGTTCCAAAGAAAGCATGGTATTGGATATAAGTGAAACAAAATACTTTTTTGTTTGTGGACCCGAGATTCAAGCATGTGATTCGAGGTGCTTGAGTATGATGTGAATTGATGCAAATATAATTCGAGCCTTCTCCTTCAAACATGATCCAAGTTAAGTCATGGTCAAAATTTTGAAGGTATGCCAAGGCTATTATAACATGTGATCTTAGTTGCTTCATATATATACTGTTGTTATATGTTGCAAGTTGATACAAGAATACCTACATGTATGGGATAGTACTAGTTATACTCTTGATCCTTATGTACATGACTTCGAATGCATATCAATGCCACCTGAACAATGATTGGGAATCAATGTTGGTGATGTGACATGGATAAACTATGATAAAATAGTGACCTAGATGATTGGATAACACATGGCAGTGACCTACATAAGTATTGAATATCTTGGCAACATTTTAAGGAAATAAGGCATAGTCGATGAAGCAAGATGACAACCACAAAATCTCTAAGGCAAAGATGGAGATTAGGTAAGATGGTAAAGGTTCATAAAATTCTTATATGCATCTTTGTGATATATGTCTAAGCTCTTGATGTTTATGAAAAGGGCTTTCTCTAATATGGATTAGAGAACAATTTTCAAATGAAATGAGTATGGTTAGGGTTTTGCAGTTAGTTGTATACCTTTAAATTTTTGCAATTCCCTCATGGTAAATCTTGACAACTAGGAAGTTGTTAGGGTTCATGAATTCTTGAGGTCTCTTGGTATTTAGAGCTTCTAACTTATCCCTAGAAGCAAAGCATTAAGCTAGAAATCCCTAACCCTAGCTCATGGATTCCTTTAAAGAAATCCTAGCTCCTGGAAATGGTATCTATGGTTTACAACACTGAATGTTCCTTGATATTAAAACCCTAGTCTTGAAAGCATAATTCTAGGGTATGTGTTAAACCTTGAAAATGGTTGGATTAAGAAGGCTTGAAGTCAAAACACTTGGATTGGGTGTTTCCGCTAAAGTAAAATCGTATATAAAGGATGATCTAGGAATGTCTAGGGTTATAACTAGAACACTAGTAGTACACTAAAATCATGAAAAACTCTAGATTTTGTCTTTGTATATTTTCCTTGGTTGCTCTTGCTAGTAAGAATTGCAGGTATAAAATGAATACTGTTAAGATCGGGATAACAAGACAAGATAAATTAACAAAGAAAAACTTATTGTAATTCCTTGATGACAACGTTAAGGATGATAGACAAGAAGACCAGATCAAAGAGAGCAATTTGAAATATGAAGAGGTTGATTAAATGAAGGAAGAGGTATGTACATTTATGAGAGCTCTTTAATTAGAAAAGAAGAGGTCTTGTCTTCAAATATTATGGAAAGAGCTATGCTTGGTAGCATAAGCATGGTGAGTCTTGGATAAGATTGGATAAAGAACTCTTCCAGTTAATTACTCATTACATAGAGACATAATTGATGAGCATGATGATATTAGTCAACATCCTATGTAGTCTCTTGAAAGACTAATAACTTCAAAGGGAGCTATGGAAGTTTGTTTGGTTCATTACATGTACACGTTGGCTGATGATTGAAAGGCTAGAAGCATGAAAAAGGATTCTAGCATGAAGATGGATCATGCAAAGGGATGATAACATCAGGAATAACAAGTAGTAGAACTTGACATCTTGACAAAAGGCCATCATGACTTGGTAATTGTGATAATTTTGTACTACTGATCTAGTTGGGATATGATCTTGCTACCTGGATATGATATGATCTTGCTATTTCGGTTTAACTCAATTCAAAGAGTACATGAATTGAGTGGATGGCTTTGAAAGAGAATATGGCAGAAACGTATACCATCTTGACCAAAGAAGGTAGTAGTGTAAGGAATAACCCGTGTTGATTTTTGAGTAGCTTGGGACTCCAAGCCCTAGGGTTCGGGGATTGGAGGAAAAAGTGCCACAAGAGTCACTTGGGGGATTGGAACCCAAGGTTGGGGTTTTGCACCCAATAGTGTTTTGGGCAATTCCATGAGCATATTTCTACATGTGATGGCATGAGATGATAGAGGGCGGAAAGGAAAATCCAATGCTTTGGGAATCTTCGAATTCCGAGTTATAGAAATGGAGATATGAATTTTTGAAGCTATTTAATGGGGTTGCACATGAAGTGTCAAGGTCGGCTTGGTGTAAAAATGACATGTGACAGTTGGACAATGTTGATTTTGGGTAGCATTGAATGTGCTCTAGCTCCGAAATTCTGTGGAGGGGCTAGAATACATGAGATCTCCAAGACCTAGAAATCATTTGGAGAAATTCCGCCTGGATTGTGAGTTATTAAAATAATTAATATTTTTAATGGGTTCCTAAGTCTAAACTTAGGGAAATAAAAATATTAATGGGTATTAATAAAAATATGGGTGAGAAGCTTCTAAGAGACAAGGAACAAGTGTGTTTTAATCTTAGTCGTTGATTAGGGACTTAATCTCGACCGTTGATTCATCAACAAGAAAGGTATAAGAGGAGGCTTGAAGGTCATTTGGAGATACACCATATTGATCAGTGAGTTCGATTTTTCTGGGGCATGGTTTGCTGAGAAAGTCGAACAGGTGATCTGAGTTGCAGTAGAGGGGCAGATATAGTTGGAGTAGGAGGATCTTCTTCGGGACCCCGAATACTCAACAGAGAGACGCAGAGATACGCCATAGGAGGCAGCGTAGACCAAGGAAGGTTGACACTTGGCTAGGAGGGCCCACGCATTGCTTGATGCAATGCCAGTGCAGGGGAAGTGTTGCCTTCCTGCAGGAGTCCGAATTCGGCCAGGGAGCAGCAGGATCAACCGAGAAGGTTGATGTCAGAGCTCTAGTAGGTAGAGGAGGTAGCACAGAGCTGACGCAGTGTCTCAGAGTGCTCCACATAGGCGCATGCATCTACTGCGAAGGGGCAGCGCAGTTGTAGCTGGGGATAGTCAGTCCAGTTGCTGGATTGGAGGGATTTTGCCGGGTGAAGTGAGGTAATCTCACTTAGGTTTCTGCCAGTATATTTTATCTCTGTAATTGGATAGCCACGAGGTCATCCAGAGTTGTATTCAGAACTACTGTTTAATAATAGAAAACCCTCATAGCTGCTGCACCCATTTTCCAGCATTGGGTTTTTTCTGGGGACGTTTGTCCAAAAATAACGATGTCCCTTGTATGTTTGTCTCGTATCTATTTTCAGTTTATGATCTATATGTCAGTGGAGTTTGTAGTAGTGTTTTTCATCACTGTTTATGAATTAAATAACTTGTTCAATGTAATAACAAGTAGGAGATGATAAACTAGTGATTGCAGTAAGATTTCTGATGTGTAGATTCAGAAATTTTCATAGACAACTCCTAGGATGATGTTTTAGAAGCCCTTCATTTAGTGTATAAATAGAAGGCGGAAAGGAAGCATTTAAGCATCCAAAGCAACAAAGGAGGAGGACAAGAATAGGAGGCTGAGGTCTGTTCTAGGGCATTTTGAGGAGGCCGAAAGTGCAGAAAGGGGGGCCGATGGCCTGTTCTTGGAGGTCGAGGTAGTAGAGAGGAAACCTAGACTGTTTAAAGGGTTGTTTGATGAGTGGACAATCCTCATAAGAGGTTATTGCAGGCTTGTTTGAAGACTTGTAGGGTGTCACTGTTGTTTGGGGAGGTCAAGTCTATGCGTAGGGCTTGAAACTGCCCTAAACGAGCAGCATGGAGGGGCAACCTCCCATTGAAGGGCAACCACAACAAAGGAGAGCAATTATGGTCCAGATTTGAGGGTTGTTAGGGACAGTATGTTGTGCCCTAACTTGTCCAGAATTGCAACAGCCAAGAAGACCTTAAAACAATGAGCTGGAGTATGCATTTTGGGTGCAGCTTGTGTGTGCTAGGTCATAGTTTGTGACCAGGATTGGATCAGATTGTTGGGCAGCCGGTGGGAGCAAATTTGGTAGCTTGATTGGGTGATCGTAAGCCTTCATCGGTGCAGATCTTGCAGTGTAGTATTGGGTACCATTGACTTGGTGGAGGGCAGTGTGTTGGCTTCCCAAAGCAGTCCTAGACGAGCTATATTGAAGTGATGAAGAGGAATTGAAGGTTGGGTGAAGTTCGGTGCCGAATGTGTAGCACCTTGATGGAAAAAAGTGACTGCTAGCCCAGCAGATTGGAGCTCGAGAAGTGGCCAGCCTAGAGAGAAGATTGATGAGACTGTGTACGTGCAACAAAAGTGACTTGCAATAGTGTTAGGTGGTAGCCCTCCTGGAGTCTCGATGTGTTGTCGTTTGAAGGACTAAGGGGAAACTAGTGAGCAGTATGAGAGTGAAGGACCAACAGAACAAGATACAATATAGAAGCTGCAACGAAGTTTATCATTGTATCTTATATACCATAGATTGTTGTATTATTCATATTGGTTTAATATAACGAAGATTGGGTTGTACATTATTGTACAATATTTGTTAAAAATTGTGTATATATGTGTACATGTGATTTACTGCTTTATATTTTCCACTGTGCAAAGTAGTTCATGTTGAGATTCTTGGTTTGATAACATCCTAGATTTTAAGATTCTAACCTAGACCCAAGATCATGGAAATTCAACAACCCGATGATCAATTTTTTGATGACAAATAAGATCTCTTTCTCGATGGTTAGAGAAAGTTGACTAGCCCTACATTGATTGGTTTGATAAAATGCTCCTGATAACAAAGATGCCAATGATGATAGAAGGAAAGTCATATGAAACGTTGATGGCAAGAACCCCGTCACTAATTGAAGAAAGAGTTTGGCTCTATTACATCCAGGCTTGTCAAAGTTTAAGTATGATGTGATGTGATGCAGAATAGGAGCCCATGCAACTACCACTATGGATCTCCACAGAAGAACTAGTAATTGATGTGATGATACGGTTTGAGACAAACTAAGAGCTTGTGCTTATGTCTTCCTAGTTGAAAGGAAGTAATGGATCTTGAGGTAGTAAAGAACTTCTCCCTGATTGAAAGGGAGTAATCTGGGACACCTTATTGTCCACATGTCATGCACTAGACTAGGACTAACAGTTGTAAGTCTAGTGAAGGCACTAGGAAGGAGAATGGAGGATTGGATAAGCATCTGAGACTGTTACTCCTTGAGGATTGGGAATCCAAGATAGGAAGTAGTCTTGTGGAAGGAGACTCTTTGAGGATCAAACAAGGCATCTAAGACAAGAGTGGTCAAAGAGGACAATGTGAAAATTTCTAAACATAAATTCTATTACTACAACAACTGATTGATTTTACCTACTTAATTTCCAATAAGTTATTTACAAAATCCCTTTAGTAAATATTAAAATAAATTCTACTGCAGATGTCACACCATTATATAGAAAGAAATACATGGACAATAATCAAACACATCAACACAATTATTTTGGACAATTGTCCTCGGAAAAGCCCAATGCTGGAAAACTGGTGCAGCATATGCGGGTTTTATTAATCTTCAACAACAATAGCTTTCATAGACGCTGGGAGAAAACACTTGAGACTTTTCTTTGAGACTTTCTAACACCCTGGAGGACTTCCTTTCCCTATTGCGTCAGCCCTGCGTTATACTACGTGGCTCTGTGTTGCTCTGTCCTTCTTTGCGTCGTCCACTGCGTCTCTATGATCTGCTTTGTCTCTCAGGGTCCCTGCGTGACCTCTTCTTAGCTTCTTAACTATTGCTAATCACCCCCTCTTCGTCCACCCTGCAACTCTCCCTCTGAAATCGATTTTCCCTCTCTGAAAATCGAGTTTCCTTGGGATACTAAGTATCTGTTGGTGTATTTCCAAATGAACCTCAAGTCTTCTCTTATACTTTTCTTGTTGATGAATCAACGTCTGAGATTAAGTCCCTAATCAACGACTAAGATTAAAATAGACTTGATCCTCGTCTCTTAGAAGCTTCTCATCCTTATCGTTTAGACTTAGGAACCCATTAAAAATATTAATTATTTTAATAACTCCTCATCCGGATGGAATTTGCCAAAATGATTTCTGGGTCTTGGAGACCTCATGTGCTTTAGCCTTTTCACCAATTTTCATGGCTAGAGCACATCTAATGCTACCACAAATCAACACTCCCTCTTAGCGAGGAATATGCACTAGTAATGCTCCACTATTGAACATCACATTGATCCTTCCGCACCGCTACCTGTGTTGATGTTGGTCATGCTGCCCTACATCCACTGCACTGTTGCCTCCTGTATTGTTGCCCATGGCTCTGCCACTGCCACTGCTACATCTGTACTACAGCTCCCTCTGCATCCGTGCTACTGCTGGTCCTTCCTCCCAACACTACATCTGCACTTTAACTCTCTCTCAAATGCTGCATCATGTTGCCCATAACATTACTAACTACTGCACTGCAACACCTGACACTTATCCATTTCTGCTACTGAAATGGATTCTTTACTGTCCCCATCTTTTCTCTGAAATAAATGAACTTTGATCTTGTAAGGGCTTTGGTAAGGATGTTCGCCACCTGTTCTCCTGTAGGAGTATAGCTCAACTGTACAGCTCCTTGTTCGACACAGTCTCTGACAAAGTGATACTGAATATCAATGTGCTTCAACCGATCATGAAATACTCGATTCTCAGACAGCTTGATGCAACTCTAATTATCACACATTAACCCTGTTGCCTCCATCCTTCTTCTGAATAGGTTCACAAGCAATTTTCTAAGCCATATGTCTTCGTACGAAGCTGTGCTAGCAACCATATATTCTGCTTCAGCTGAGCTCAGAGCTATGGAGTTTTGTTTCCTACTGCACTAGGAGGTCATCCTCGATCCAATGTTGAAATAGTACCCAGAAGTACTTTAACGATCTACTAAACTTCCAGCCCAATCTGCATCTGTAAACTCACTTAGTCTAATATCATTACTTTTGGTGTACAATAGTCCATACTCGTCTGTTCCCTATATATATCTGAGAACATGTTTGGCTATTGCCCAATGCGCCCTCTTAGGTTCCACCATGAATTGACTGAGGGTGTTCACAGCGTAACAAATGTCTGGCTAGGTATTGACCAGATCCATCGGGGACCCTATGAGCTACCTATATAAGGTGGGATCAACATCTTTGTCTTTTGATGCATTAGTTTTCTTCCAGTGGGTGATCATTGGAGTAGCCATAAGCCTACAGTCCTGCATCCTGAATCTCTTCAAGATTTCTGTAGCATATCTCCCTTGTCCAAGGGAGATCTCACCCTCTTGCTACCAAACATCCAACCCCAGGAAATAATGCATTTGTCCCAAATCCTTCATGTCGAATTCTGTGGCTAGATTGTTCTTGCAGTCCTCGATGAGCCTGGATGATCCTGTCAGGAAGAGATCATTTGCATATAATACTAGGACTAGAGGCTCATTCTCTACAACCAGATAGTAGAGATTGGGATCTGCATCACTCTTGATGAACCCCATCTTCTGCAAGTAGCCATCAATTCGACCATACCATGCTCTAGGTGCCTGTTTGAGCCCATACAAGGCTTTCTTCAATCTGCATACATGAGATTTCTTCTCAAGTGTCTCAAGGCCTTCTGGTTCAATGTATACTTCCTATTTTATCACCCCGTTCAAGAATGTTGTTTTGACATCCATCTGATGAATCTCCCACCCTATCTGTGTTGCAAGAGGTATCACAACTCTAATAGATGTATACATGGCTACTGGGGCAAAGGTCTCTTCGTAGTCTATTCCTTCCTTATGAGCATACCCCTTAGCCACAAGCCTCTTGTAGATCCATCTCAAACCTACCACGGATCTGTCCTAAGGCCTAGGCACTACTTCCTAGACATCATTCACCAATATAGCGCTGTATTCCTCCACCATCGCATCCATCCAAACTTGATGTTGAGCGGCCTCTTGAAAGCTGGAAGGTTCCCCAACCTAAGCTACTATGGGTTGATATCTATTTGGTTGTCTTCGTTCCCTTTTATTGTTTCTGGGTGCACCAATCAAATCTTTTGCATCCCGTAGAATCTGTGTGAGTTCTCGGCTCGTTCTTCCTCTGGTAGTAGGTGCATCTGTTAGCTCTTCCTCTACCTGTGATTTCTCCTGTTTTGAAGGAGACTTTCTACTATTGGTTTCTGCTCGTTGAAGTGGTTTGACCAACAACTCATCTTTTGACTGCTCCTCGGAAGGCATTTCTCAAGTTTTTCTGAAGGCCTTGTCTTCCATTAACTTCAAATCTTGCCGAACTACTACCTTTCTGCTTCCTAGAAGATAGATTATATATGCCTTAGCATTCTTGCTATATCCAACAAGATATCCTTTCTTTGCAGTGTGATCTAACTTCTTCCTCTTTTCCTCGGGTATAGGGCAATATGCTAAACTCCCAAATATCCTGAAATGACTAACTTCAAGTGTCTTCTCGGTGAAGACTTTCTCTGGAGTAATCCTGCCCAATGCCCTATGAGGAGTTCTATTCTGGGCATAGACTATTGTGCTGCATGCTTCTACCCACAAGAATTTTGGCATATCCTAATGATACATCGTAGCCCTAGTTGCTTCCACGATAGTCTTGTTCTTCCTTTCTGCTACTCCATTTTGCTCCGGATTGTAGGGAGTTGTCCACTCTCTTTTGGTCCCCTCCCTAGTGCAAAAACCGGTGAAGTCCTTGTCAACATACTCTCCACCATTGTCTGAGCGCAACACTTTTATTTTATTTCCTGTCAGATTCTCCACTAGAGCCTTGAAATCTTTGAATCGACAGAAGACCTCATCCTTGGTTTTCAGAAAATAGATCCAAGTCTTCTTGGAATGGTCATCGATGAAGGTGACAAAGTATTCAGCCCCACTAATGTTGAAGTTTCTAAGTTCACTTAGTTTAGAAACCCTTCATGCACCTTTTCCAATTTATTCCTACCTACTTGTTATTTTTCTTTAACAAGTTATTTACAAAGTAAGTACTGAAAATAAACACCAATGCATGCTCAACATATTATAGATCAACAACTAAAAGAAACAAGAACAAACACACCACATGACACCATTATTTTTGGACCAATGTCCCCGGAAAAACCCAACGTGGTAAAACCGGTGCAGCTATTTGAGGGTTTTCTTATTAAGCAATATTATAGGACAATCTAGGTGCCGAAATTGGCCTACCCAACAGAGAATTTCCTTAGCAGCTATACCTCACAATTTGAGAGAAATCTCCTGGCTAAAACCCCAGAAAATCCTTCTGGCAGCTCCTTAGCACAAGATTGTTCTGTAACCCTAGCGTCTGCCCAATTTGGACTGTGTCAGCCCCTCTCTGTCTCACGCTGGCCTTACCTCAGCCCTAAGAGGCCTTGCGTCAGCTTTCTGGGCCTCTCTATCAGACACGCTGGCCTTGTGGTGCTTTGTGCAACACTTGGCTGCCTCTGCGTGGCCTTGCATGAGCCTTTGCTGGCTTTGTGCCACTCTCCTTGGCTACTGCGTTGCTCTCCCAGCACAATCTCTACCTTGTTTGTTTCTCTGTACTCAATGCCCCTCAGCTGCTCTCCCGATCACCGATTCTATCTCTCTTAGCAAACCCCACTCTAGAGAATAGAATGATTGATCACTTCGGTGTCATCTCCAAGTGACCCGCAAGCCTCCTCTTATACTTTTCTTGTTGACATCTCAACGGCCGAGATTAAGTCCCTAATCAACGACTAAGATTAGATCCGGCTTGATCCATGTCTTTTGGACCATTCTAACACAGATTCACATTAATACACATTAATATTTTATTTTCCCTAAGTTTAGACTTAGGGACTCCATTAAAAATATTGATTATTTTAATATCTCCTAATCTGTTTAGAATCTGCCCAAACCCTTTCTGGGTATTGGAGATCTCATGTGCCCCAACCTCTCCACCAAATTTCGTGGCTGGAGCACATCCGATGCTACCCCAAATCAACATTCCCTCTTAGCGAGGACTGTGCTCTAGCAATACTCCTCACTGAGTATTACTCTTATCATCCGACTTCAGTACCTGTGTTGATGCTAGGCCTTCCTGCCCAACATCCTCTGCGTTGCTGCATCCTGTACTGTTGCCCATGGTTTTGCCACTGCCACTGCTGCATCTGTACGACAACTTCCTCTGCATCCGTGTTGTTGCTGGTCCTTTCTTCTAGCGCTGCATTTGCACTGCACCTACTCTCATCAAGTTGCATCGTGTTGCCCACTGCTGCACTGCAACTCAGTTACTGAGAAGTAAGTAACTGATCTCCCAACTGACCTCGCTTTTGGGCTAGAAACACCCTCTAATGCTGAAGCTCCCTCTGCCGCTGACAAGTGCTCCCTCTCTGACCTTGGGGCTGTTGCAACAACTCCCTGCATCTCACACCGTTGTTGAGCTCTCTGTGCCTTCCTGCACTAGTGCAACACTCTTGTGCCTCTCGCACTGCTGCAGCCTGCTAGCTCTGCGTTGTCTTAGGACTCCTGCACTATAGCTCTCTCTGTCGCTCCATCCGCATCCATCTCTACCCACTCAACCAGTCCTGCTACTCCTTGTTGAGGCTCCCATAGCAAGGTCTAATCCAAGAGGTCGGGTACCTCAAGGATCCTGCCCCTCATCACCTGTAGTCCACCTGACTACAGCTCGATGTCTCCCCACGTCCGCTCAAGTGGTGTGTGTGCACTCATGGCACAGGCATCGTCTGTCAAAACTTCCTTCTATGCCCGTGCTGGTGCTGGCTTAGTCTCGAAAGACTCTCCCTTACCCTTCTTCCTTGGGCACTGGGTTGCATAATGACCCATCTCCTCATAGTGGAAGCACCTGATCTTGGAGAGATCTTTCTTCTTCCGCTTCTTCTACTTTCCTTCAGATGCTAGGGCCACATCCTCCTCCTCCTGCTTGACCTTGATCCCTTTTTTGCTGCTACTTGTCTTCGACTGCTGTTTGATCTCTTCCTGGTGAAGAGCTACCCACATCTCGTCTGAAGGTGGGAGAGTCCCTTTGTCCAAGATACTCTGGACAAACACTTCCCAATCTTCTGAGAAAACATTCAGAGTTGTCACCATAAGCTCCTAATTCGGTGTCGCTCCTATAGCAATCAACTGGTCTCGGATCTCATTCAGTCCTCCGAGGAAGGTGTCAATCGATTGACCCTTCTTCATCTGATACGACCTCATCTGGTTCTCGAGCAACATTCTTCTCTGCACAGAAATATGCTAGTACAAGTTCTTGAGAGGCTCCCACATCTCAACTTCCATTTCCTTCTTGGCTATATGTGGTACCACATGATCCTTGACCCCGTCAAGGATAATGCACTTGGCCCTCGCCATCGCCTCTTCGTACTTGTCGTTATCATTGGGGTCGACTGGAATATTTATAACCTTCAAGGCAAAGTTCTTGACACGATTCCTGTCAAGCACAGACAAGATTCTGGCCTTCCAGACTGCGAAGTTCGATGCTTCATCTAGTCTATCCTGGTCTCTTACCCCATGTAGTGCCATGACGCTCCTCTACTTCCCTCTTGGAAGTTCTCTATTCGACTCCTCTGAGTCTCTACTTCCCGTCTAGAAGTTCTCTTCTAGACTCCCTTTGAGTCCTGATTTCCCACCTGGAAATCCTTCTGTCGCTTGTTGTAACAACCCTTAATAAAATTTTGAACTTTATAATATATGTATATATGTTAATTTTATAAAATATATCATTAAACTTTATAATATGAATTTAAAAACTTTATAACATATAATATGAATTTAAAACTTTATAACATATAATATGAGTTTAAAAACTTTATAACATGAAATATGAATTTAAAAACTTTACAACATATAAATGGAAGGTTATAAACTATATCACTTAAAAACTGGTAAAATATATATAAAGTGAATGTTATAAAATATAATCATTAAACCTTATGAAAGTATAAATGTAAACTTACAAAGGGTACCAGCGAACTTTTAAAGCGGCGCTGCCCGAACCATCTGAGTAGTTATTGCAGAACGCAGATGAGAGTCGGAAAATATCTGAGGGCCTTCAATGCGTGGAAGGCGGTGGCTGCAAGTGGGAGGGCGGCCACCGCCAGGCCGGTAAATAAATAGCAGGGGTTTGAACCGAGAGAAGGGGGGGGGGAAAGAAGTGAGGAGCAGAAAGACCCTGGAGCACAGATTTCACCGGGAGAAAACCAGGAGGAAGTTAATTGTTCATTGGAAGAGCTTTAGTCTGCTTGAGGTTCTGGGCACGGAGGGACAGAGAACTTCTGTTGTGAAGTTTTCTGGATTGAGCAGCTAGGTTGCTCAATCTGGTTGGGTGGTATTGGTCTTCCGGAGACTAGATCAATTCAGCATCCGCAGCACCAGCCGAATCAGCCGCAGTTGAGGTAAGTACCAATTTAATTTCTTCAAGCTTTCTGTATTTCCGATTCTAGTTAATGTTTAAATCTGGTCTTTACACATGGTATCAGAGCACAGTGTTCAAACCCTTCGACCTCATAGGCCTACGCTCGTGTAATTTTTTTTTGTGTCGCTGAATTCTGCTGCGTGAAAACTTTGGCAAACGGAAATTAGCCCCTTCATGTTTTCCCTGAGCGAAGTTACAATAATTTTCCGTCTTTTTCCTGTGTGGGAAAACTCGGACACTTTGGGGCAAAACCTATTTATCCCTTTCTAAGAATAAAAACAAACTCAAGTTGATGGAAGAAATGGATTTTCAGGTCCCTCCAATGTGAAATGCCATCTCAGTCAGTAGGAATATGCGTAGCCAATCATAACCGCCTTTCACTCAGCTCAAAGAACGGTCCAGATATCTCATTGTCCGAAAATTAAATCAAAACCGCTCGTAGCAGATTGATTTCCGACCACCTGTTTCTCAATGAATGAGATCACCCATTTGGATATCTCAAAGTACTCAATCATTCTCATAAATATATGTGCTATTGCATCTTAGGCTAGTCTGTTTAGCAGAATTCGATTGTGAATATCTTGAATGCTGAGTACATTAATGAAGGCACCGCAAATTTCAAATAATTGAATACGAAGGAATCAAAATGAGGAAGGGAACAGAGCCTATGGACATTCCACCGTGGAAGCAATTCGATGAATAGCAACTCTTCAGGAGCCTTGGACAAAAAAAAAAAAAAACCAAGCTTCACAAAGGGAAACTTCTTTTATTATCTAGATAATGGAATTATCAACCCTCGTTTATTATAATGCCTTCATGCCAAATTGTTCAGGAGGCTGTGTAAATAAATGCAAGGTATAGAGGAGAGTTCTGAAAGGTTCCGTGGAACGCAGAAAACGAGGCGGTGTACAAGTGGTTGGAGTAGCAGCGAGCCCTGTACAGGTGGACCTCTCAGCGTCTGACACATCAAAAGAAGGAGACATTAAATGGGGATGGGTTGGAATTCAAGGTGCCAGAACAGAGATGGATGATGCCATCATTTTACGAGTGAATGTGCTTAATAATTTCACTTACGCAGCAGTCTTTGACAGCCATGCGGGATTTGCCTCTGCTAAATTTTTAAATTTGTACTCGTCAAACGGTCACGGCCTTCTCAGTGACAAGGCGATGAGTCAGGCGGCACCATCTAGCTAGAGTTTATAATCGCCGTGAGGCGTTCCTTTAAAGTGGGCGCTCTCTTGCATACGCCTGTACATTTGTTTCGGCAACAAGCCGGACGAGGAGAGGGCATCTTGCAGGATAACGTGTCGGAATACTTGAAGCGGCGCCGGATATTCATCTCATAATAAAACTTATAATAATGCAAAAAAAAAAAAATATGTCTAATATGGCTTTACCATTTTAATCTTTTTATACAATTGTTTGTGAATTTGTTTATAAAATATATTTTAGAAATTACAATTTAATTATAGTCTTTGTAAATTAATTCGATTATAGTCTTTGTAAATTAAATAGACGCTTTATTAGGTAATACACGAATTATTACCTTGAGTTATGCGAATTACTAGAGATACAGCGGTGCCTTGAGGATAAAGTTCACCATTACCAAACCGATAAACCTTATTCTTGTAAAGAACTTCCTTATAGAATGGAAATTCTGTTTTCATGTTGAACTTTGCAGTTTGATGTGGACTATTCAGTGAATTAAGGAAATTTATAAAATATTCCCTGTCAAGCTTGCTGTCAATATCTTTATTTAGCTTACTTTCACTCCTTCTCTAGCAGATACCTCCTTTGTGTAGCCATCCTGTTTGCATCACGTTAGAGTATTCTATGTCTATCAGCGTACTACAAAGAGACTTACACAATAATTGAATGTGCCAAAACAAATTGAAAATATTAGTTCTCTGTAGCGAAAACTGTGTAAATTTAGTCCATTAAAAGAAGTATTTCCAGTAATACAAAAATTCTCGCATATTTACAACCTTCGATTTCAAATATGGACTGAGGCGAATATTAAGTCACGGCATTGACTTCCTCTGTTGCATTTTGATAAACAAGTGGTTCAAATACCTCACGCACCATCTTTTCCAAAAGTTTCAGATACGTCAAATGGTCTCTTCTCTACTGACAGTGTGGGTGTAGACATAGGTTTTACTATGATATTAATTTATTTAATCTAGAAAGGAACAAACGTTAATGCTATGGCTCAAAAGTATAAACTTGCAAACCATCTGAGTGGTGTGACATGCACCTCCTTTAAGGAATATGAAACATAGCTAAGATTTACAATCACAACCGCTAAATCAATAATTGAATCTGCCAGCAAGAAAAGTCAACAAAAATGGAAGTTGTATATTGATATGCATCAGACACCCTGCAGAACCTTGTTTATATCTTGAGTCGATCTCTTATTTAAATATTTAGGATTGTTTCCAGAGCTTGGTTGCCTTGTGTGCATCAACATTATCACATGTTTAGTTTATTTCTTTAGAAGTCCGACCATGGAAGATGCTAAGGTACTAAGACTACAGTAAAAAATGATTACTTGTGTCTGTTTTATCAAGAATTTTGTGCTTGCTTTAAACTATAATATGAGATGCATCATTGCGTCAGCAAGGCTAAATACACAAACAGTCACAACATGAGATAAAGGTGTTATTATTTATGTAATCTGGGCCATTTGCCAACCACACTGTAAGGCTTCTCTGCCCTTTCTCACATAATATAAGATTTTCCGTATGTTTATCACATAATGTAAAGCAGTCTAGGATTTATGCTGGTAGAGTAAAAGCCATATATTTTACCAAAGCGAAACAAGTCCGGAAATTGAGCAACTAATATGGTCTTCTATGGATTTAGCCATATCCAAGTAATATATTCGGGATATAGTTATATGACCCCCCTTAAAAGTAATAGTCAGATTGAGGTATGACAGATATATTACCGATGTACGTTATAAACGGGACATCTAACATTTTCATTTTGTACATGTTATTAGGTAAATAAAACTTTAGGTGTCTTACCATAGGAGCTAAATAAACATACTCTTCTGCATTATTCATTTTAGGATAGAATACCCTGCATAGGACAAGGAGGTCGCGAGACCATCCTCCTTGACCTCGGTACCAGTAAGATCCGCCTAGCGGGTAAAAATAGCAAAACTATACCCGTTTCTAAATGTATTATCGCAAAAGAAAGTTACGTGTTAAAATTCGGTCGTCTACCTCATAACTTTGATAAAATTTTATTGTGTGTTCAGGAACCATTGCAAATGGTGAAGACATACGAGCGACGACGACGTGATCAGGCGGCATCACCACCTGTAATGCCACCGCCGTCGTCATCATCATCCCCAGCATCACCACCGAGACCTTCATCAACATCAACCGCCCCAGCGCCAGAGTTAACTGTAATAATGAACTCCTTGGAAGCCTTATTAACAACATTAAAAGAAACCACTAAGGCTAAGACCAAGGAGGAATCTCCTCATTTGGCTACCAGTTCAGCAGAACCGAAGAATTTCGAGCCCAGAGGGTCGACAGAGGACATCTCTCGGGAGCTTCAAAAAAATCAGACTCCCGGAATTCTCAGGAGGCCGAGCAGGTGAACGCGCTGAAGTGTGGTTGGAGGGAATGAACAGATGTTTTGAGTTAAAAGAATATTCGTCTTTGGCAAAGACAAAAATTGCCGTGTTTCAACTCAGGGAAAGTGCCTTGATTTGGTGGGGAAATCTGGAAAAACAGCTGCACCTTACATCAGATAGTATCCCTTGGGAACTGTTTGAGGAAAGGTTTCGCGCAAAGTATTTACCTCCGTACTTTCAGCAACAGCAAGCAAGAGCCTTTCATACATTAGTCCAGGGAAGTAAAACGGTGGAAGAGTACGAGATAAGGTTCATGGAACTGGTAAAATACATTCATTACTTAGACTCAGATGAACGCCAGGCTGAACGATTCATTTTTGGGTTAAACCCTCGCATCCAAGCCTTGGTAAGCATGTGGAAACCATCATCCGTAGCCGAGGCGGTTGAATGTGGCCGATATGCAGAAGAGCACCTTGGGA
>APFE030275294.1:0-23656 GCA_000404065.3 Pinus taeda
TAGATACACTAATAATAATAACCTAATGAATTAAATAATAAACTACCACAACAGGTAAAGGACCCTCATCAGTGAGAAAATCTACATAAAATTAAATTAGATTAATACCTAAAATTATAAATATATTAATGATAATAATCATAAATAAATACTGGAGGAACCCAATATATAGGGAAGAACATACCGCTGCCAGCGATATATATAAAATACTCGAAGGGACTAAACCATACATCCACGAAGAAATAACCTTTAGTATTATTTTATTGAACCCAATGTTATATAAATGAATACATTTCGTTTGATACTATTCACTCATTTATTAATTATACCTAATTTCTCTTATTCCTTAGAAATAGAATATTATATTATTATTCTTAATATTATAAAAATAATAATAAGATTAAATTTATTAATATAATTTTGGCCCAGGTCCTAGAGTCAAAAGTAGTCGTTATGTAGCTGCTGGAGTCTAAGCTGAGTCAAAAATATCCGTTATGTAGCTGTTGGAGTCTCTGCTCAGTCTATTTAACTTGCTAATCCAGATCTATTTCTTCAACTTGTCGTGATGATGAACCACACTAGTTGGTTCGAAACTCCTCGGGAAATGTTTTTTTCATGTGATTTACAGTGAAGCTCATCTTATAATAATTATTATTATTTATATGTTTGAGATTAACTTCAAATTTCACATTATGTTCACATTATGTTTTCTTAACTTGGCATGGGTATTTGATTCTTTCTTTAATTTAGTCTGTGTTGCTTTCCTTGAATGGTTTGTACCTGTGTGTTTGGATGCTTTGAGTGGTTTGTGTGTTTATGTTTTTGGATTTGGTTGGTAATATTTGTGAATGTTACAATTGTTGTGTTATATTTTTATGTGTACATAATCGTATTCGTTATTAGTTGGTGATGCAAAACGGGAACAATATGCACATCTATTTCATTTAATTTTAGGTGTCACAACTTCTCACAACTAATTATTTCTTAATAGTGTCCCTCTAGGTATTACTAAATATATCTTGAAGAGTAGTTTTAATAACTTACTTCATCAAAATTACTCTTGAAATAATTTTTTTTTGCTAATGTTTGAAATAATTTATTTCCTTTAAGAATATTTGGATGATTTTTTTCTATGCATAGTACATTTCGCAAAGTCAAGAATTAATCAATTTTTGAATTTTTTAAATGAGCCGCTAGATTTATAAAATCTTTAGATTATTTGTTTCTCCAAACAATTATGACATCTCCTTCAAGAATATTTTGATCTGTTTTGAATGTTTATAAATATATATTTTCCTCTTATAATATTTTGAATACATTGTTGTATCCAATTATCTAGTAGTAATTTTGTATATATATATATATTTATATATATATATAATATATATATATATATATATATTATATATTGTTTATTATAATTTTTCGTGATGAACAAGGGAGACGATCTTCTCAAGGATTATTTTTAACTTTAGAGGAGGATTGATTTTGCATATCTATTCCATTTTAATTCTAGGTATCACAACTTTTTACAACGAATTAATTCTTAATATAGTCCATCTGGGTATTACTAAATATATCTTGATTTTTTTTAATAATCTATAGCCTCAAGATTATCAACATCTAATGCATGTAATGAAAGAAATAAAATAGGATTAGAAAAGAACATCTACACTAAAATTAATGCATTAATGCAAGCAATCAAATGAGATAAGAAATCGAAATCCACACTGAAAACAATGAATCTAATGCAAGTAATCAAATAGAATTAGAAATCCACATCTACACTGAAATAAATGCATCTAGTGCAAGCAATCAAATAGGATTAGAAATCAATGTGTACATTGAAATCAATTCATCGAGTGCAAACAATCAAATATACTTAGAAATCAACATCTGCACTGGAATCAACAAATCTAGCACAAACAATCAAATATGAGTAAAAATCATCATCTACACTTAAAGAAATACATCTAGTTCAAGAAATCTTCTTCCCTCTCACACCCCTAAATATAATCTTGAGAAATATTTTCAATAATCTACAGCCTCAAGATTAACAACATCTAATCCATCTAATACAAGCAATCAAATATGATTAGAAAACAACATCTACAGTGAAATCTATGCATCCAATGCAAGCAGTCAAATAATATTAGAAATTAGCATCTACACTAAACTTGTTACAAGTATTGCAAGAAATCAAATATAATTAAAAATCAACATCTACATTGAAATCAATACATCTAGTGCAAGCAATCAAATAGGATTACAAATCCTCATCTACACTGAAATCAATGCATCTAGTGCCAAAAATATTCTTCCCTTTATCCCCCTCCATCTCCCCTTCATTATCTCTCTATCTCATCCCCCCCAAACACATGCTATCTCTCTCCATATCTATGTGTCTCTTCCTCCATCCCTCTTTCTATCTCTCTCTTCTTCCCTCTCTTCACCTCCCATTTATATCTCTATCTCCCTCTACCTCTGCTTTGTCTCTCGATATCACCACCGAAACATACAAACTCTTTCACCATATTTATTTATCTCTACCTCCCTCTCCCTATTTCCCCTTCTCTCCCTGTCTCCCCATTTTAGCTCTCTTCCTTGCTTCTCTCCTCTCTCCCTCTCTCTCTATCTCCCTTACCACTCCCTCTATAACAAGCCTGGTGAAAATTGCATGTAATAAGAGTTAATAAAAGAAAAAATAATAACAAAGGTTAATGATACATGTATTCCAAGCTGAATATTGGAAAAGACATCCTAGTGTGCATGTTCATCGATTTATTATGACTAAAGCAATTGGAAAAGACAATGGCTAAGGCTTTTGAAAGGAAAATGCATTTTTCACACATTTATTTATAAAATAATGGAAATTCGGAGAAAGGGAGGTGAAAGGTCACAAGTTTCATGTGAGGAGGAAAATGAAAGAAAATAATGGAAATTGAAGAAAATAGAGGTCTCTTTAATAAAAAGGCTTATGAGAATTAGTAGATAACCTTTTGTTCGTTCAGTTTTGGAGCTCTCTCATTATTCTCTCTCTCTCTCTTTCTCTAAATCCTGGTCACTTAGAGTTTTCTTAGAGCATTTTAGAATTGGATCAAGAAAGGCAAAGAATGCAAGAGGAAGGAAACATAAAGGAGGGAAAGGCAAGATCAAGTAGCTACAACAAGATTCTTTGTAGTTATCAATTTACATGTGTATTTTCCTTTCTAGATTTGGTGTACATGGTATTGCATGTGGTTTTTTGTTGTTATGGCATGGGTTTGTCCAAGTGCAACAATATTTTATGCCTATCCTTCCCATTTCTAGGTAGCCATGGTGTGATGGGGTTTTCATGTTTGGTTGAGTTGCATTTCTAGATTGATTCAAAGTTGAGTGAGGTGGATATCTGAATGATAGAGAAGATGGCTTACTGGTCCCTGAACCAAATTGTGGATCATGGTAAAGTGACTGGCCTAGTCACCACTAAGCTAGACTGTGGGTTGCAGTAAAGGAAGCATTGTGTTTCCTCGGTTGACCTAGAAATCCTTATCGGTGAATGGAAGGATATATGGTAAAGCCAAGAGGTGGTTTTATGTCTTTTGGGCCTAGTAATCTCGAGTTTGGGATATGCAGTAAATCCTGGATAGTGGGTGTTTCTTTATGGCATAGTGATCCGGGTCTGGATTGCGGTAAATCCTGAGAGACTAGGAGATAGGAAAATTCCTCACGGTGTAGGTGGAGAAATACAGTGACATCCATGCTTCTTTGACCTAGTGATCAGGTGGAGATCATGGTAAATCTTGTTATTACATGTTTATTGTGTTGGCCTAGCGATTCGAGATGGATTACAGTAGAACTTGGCTTCTATTGATGAGGCTGAGGTAGTTTAGCCTCAAGATGCGCTCGTTGGTTCTTTGGTTTAAGTCCCACATTCATGCTTGGAATATGGCACAAGGGTGAATAGTTGAAGAGATATTTGGCTTAGCCATTCTATGGTCAAGTGGAATGTGGTAGTCCCATCCCGAGTTTCGATTTTATATCGTTACTGAGAGGTTATTTCTCCTTGTATCTCTATGAGTACTACACTAATTTATGTGTGGATCATATGGTTGACATTTTGTTGGTATTTATGTTTCTATTATGCTCGTTATGTATGTTTTTTATGACAATGTCTATGTATGGGTCTCATCATGTTTTTACTTGTAAATGAATGGAAAATGTATCTATTACCTAATAGATGATAATGCAACAAATGATATGAGGGAAAAATGGTTCTTATTGATTTTCAGATAAGTATGAGATCCCTATGCTTAAATCTATTATTTACCCTTATAGCTTACATATTTGTGACATGTTTGACGAAATGCCTGTCATGTCCAGTAGGGGTCTCATTAAGGGCTTGTTTAACTATTTTTTTTGCATCATTTTTTCTCTGTTATCTTACTATTCTAAAGATGTAATTCAATTCTGGGAAGTGACCAAGGCTTTGGGCATGAAAAAGTGGCTTAAATCTCGGGAACACTAGCATTGAACTAGATAAAATAGTCCCTAGATGTTGGCATGCCTATAGCATGAGAGTGTCTGTGGCCTCCTAGGAATTGATAGGCCTATATCATGAGAGTGTTTACAGGACAAATGATCAAAAACTTGAGTTATACCCAGGGGCAATCTACCCTATGTGTTGGGATGACTCTGAGGGATCCTATAACATATGTGGAAGGTATGTGGGTTTTGTTTCTGTTGATTCCATTTCCTTAAGGTCATCTAGGAGGTTGAATATGATCATGGTAGACTCTTGTCACATGTTTACCGCAGTTGGATGGTTACCTAGGTAGATGTGGGAGGAGGGTGTTATAGAGTGGTACCAGAGCATGGTTCACCCCTTAGAGTAGATGGACTATGCGTTGGTCATGCATTCATGTCAGTATCATGTGTATCTCTTATGCTTTCATTCCATGTGCTTGGTGTATTTTATGTTGTTGATCATGGTTGTAGTGTTATCTCCATGTGGAAGCTGAGGTCGTTGTTGTGGGATGCACCAACATTAGTGTATGATTGGTTACATGATGTTATATGATGCTTACATGTATCATTTTGTACACCTAGTTATATTCTTGTATGCTTGATTATATGTGTTCATGTATGTGTTGGTTGATTATGCATTGCTTATGCATGTTGATGTTTTCATGTGGCCATGTGTACACTAGCGTAATGGTTGTTGTCATGCATGAGGTCATGGTATGTTTAATTGATATGCTCATTGATCACTGGACTCTATCTAGAAGGATGATTACATATTGATGCACTTATTTTTATATGTCTATATGTAGTTATGATTATATTATACATGTATCACACTCATTTCATGATCTTGTAGATGAGAAATCCTCCCCGAGCTATGCTAAGGTATGTTGATTTATTGTGATTTTGTTTAGCTTACATAGTATGCCTTGCAGGAAAGAATATCAAATGGATAGCAAGATGATAGACTACAAAGACTGTCCCTATGAATCATATGAGCAGCGTGGTGTTGTACACTCTTCTAATTTTCTAGACACATTGAGAAGCTTAAAGGAAGAAATAAGGAGTTTTAAGGTAGACAATGACACAATCATATAGGCACAAGAGAAATAAGTAGAGGTAAATGCTATACTTATTTAGAGTTTGTGAATGTTGCAATGAGAATAACCACTTTGGATCGGTCATGGATAGGAGGACAAAACTAATGGGGAATATGGAAGTAGGTCTCATGGTGGTCACATTTCAGATAGATATGACACTATTAGATATGGTAAGTTGTTGGATAATCTAGATAGGTTAAACATCATGATCATCATCGTTATCATCCTTACAGAAGGAGTGATAGGGGATACTTGCCATATTAATTTAAGAAAGTGAATCCACCTACTTTTGATGGAGATGTGAAGAAGTCAGGAGATGGAGAGGCTTGGATACATTGGATGAACAAATTCTTTAATTACATAGATAACATGAAAGCCATTATAGTGATATTCATCTTGAAAGGTAAATCATACATTTGGTTGGAAGATGTGAAGTATGTTAAAGACATCAAGACATATGGCTTGAGTTGGCAAGAGTTCAAGAGGCTTTTTAGGAAGAGATACTTGTCAGAAAGGTGCTACGACAATAAGGCCAAATAATTTTATGAGTTAAAGATGGGATTAATGATAGATGAAGAGTAAATTACTAGGTTTTTGGAGCTATTGAGGTATGTAACGTATCTTATAAATGAGAAAAATAAAGTTTAACAATTCGTAAGTAAATTTCCATTAGCATTTAGAGATTAGATTTTGTATGATGAGCCTCGGTTAGTAAAGGAGGTTATTGGGAAATTGAAACATTGTTATGAACAACAAAAGCATAAGAATGAATCTCAACAAGGATGGAAAGGGAAAGACAAAGGTAAAGGTAAATTGCAGCCGAAAAGAACAAGGTCTCAGAAAGCAAATGAGAAAGAAAATGTGGCACACACAAAAGAGGTTCAATGCAACTAGACATGGACATGGATCAAAACAACAACATAGAGGTGAGAGTATTGATCGGTTGGAGTGTTAGACATGCGGTAAGGAGCACGTTAAGAGAGATTATCCACAGAATTAGGGTGGCAGGCCTCAGATATATAGTGTAGGAGGCACAAACTATTTGGCATGTTGCTCAGAGCTTTCCTCATATTTATGTATCATTGGATAAGAAACAAGAAGGGCATGAGGAATCTATCATTGAGATGGATGGTAAGCTTTGTGAACACATTATTTCTATTTTGATTGACCCTGGATATAACTATAGCTATGTTAGTACTAACTTGGTGGATAAGTGTGGTTTGAGTAAGGAATTGCATGCAGAATCTTAGTTAGAGAAGTTGACTACAAGTACAAAGAAGTGAGTCCATCATGGGTAAGAGCTTGTGCATTTTATTTGAATGGTATGCTCACTGCAACATATTTGAATGTATTACCATTGGGATCATACAATATGTTGTTGGGCATGGATTTGTTGTATCTTCGTAGAACCAAGCTAGATTGTTATGACAAAGCCATTGAGTGTGTTGATGAAAATGGGGAACCAAGAGTCTTGCAAGGAAAGAAGAAAGACACATTAGTTAGGATGGTGATAACTATACAGGCAATGTGTATTTGCATGAAAGGTCGTGTGTTTTTTGTAATGCACATTTCTAGTGGCAAAGGTGAGGAAGTTGAGGATGCAGATGTTTTCTGTAGGTAATCAGCTATACAATAGTTATAAGATGTATTTCCTAAGGACATTACATAGTTTTCACCTCAAAGGGAAGTAGAATTTTCTATTAGGTTAGTGCTAGGGGTAGCTCCAGCATCAAAAACACCTTACACGATGAGCGCACTTGAGTTGGTTGAGTTGAAGCTACAACTCAAAGAAATATTGGACAAGGGATACACTAGGACAAGTGTATCACCATGGGGCACACCAATATTGCTTGTGAAGAAGAAGGATGGTACTCTTAGATTGTGCATTGACTACACGCATTTGAGCAAAGTGACCATCAAGAACATGTATTCGTTGCCGAGGATTGATGACTTTTCCAACCAGTTGTAGGAAGATATAGTGTTCTCGAAGATTAATTTGAGATCTTCATATCATGAGGTATGCATCAAAGAGGAGGACATTTACAAGAAAAATTTCAAGACCAGGTATAGGAATTATGAGTTTGTCTTAGTTACATTAGGTTTGACTAATGCAGGTTTGACTAATGCTCCAACTACATTTATGTGCTTGATGAATAGTGTGTTACATCCGTATTTGGATTATTTTTTTATTGTGTTCATTGATGAGATATTGGTATATTTTAAAAATGTTGAAGAGCATGTCAAGAATTTAGAAACAACGTTGATATTGTTGAGAGAGAATCAATTGTATGCTAATCTCAACAAATGCAGCTTCTTTCAGACTAAGGTACATTACTTGGGACATGTTTTCTCCAATGAGGGAATTTTAGTAGATCTAGAAAAGACAAGAGCCATCATGGAGTGGGTAGCTCCCGGGAATATGGATCAGGTGAGATATTTGATGGGATTGACAGGCTAATATAGGAGGTTCACAAGAACTTCTCAAATATTTCTTATCATATTACATCCTTGCAAAGAAAAGGTAAGAATTTTTAATGGACAAAGGAGTGTGAGGCTAGTTTTGAGAAGCTTAAGTAGTTGTTGACACATGCACAAGTGCTACAGATTGCAGACCCAGACAAAGAGTTTGTAGTGTTCACATATGCTTGCAAGAGAGGACTTGGTGGAGACCTTATGCATGATGGACAAGTGTTATGCTATGAGTCACAAAAACTAAATGAACATGAGCGAGAGTACCTAACACATGATTTGGAGCTACCTACGATCATACATGCATTGAAGATGTGGAGGCATTATCTTCTTCGTAAGAGGCTTGTACTGATGAGCGATCACATTGGGTTGAGGTATTTCTTTGACCAACTGAATCTAAATGACAAGAAAGCTAGATGGTTAGCCACAATCATTGATTTTGACTTCAAGATTGGATACATGAAAAGAAAGGACAACATGGTGGCAGATGCTCTCAGTAGGCAGATGTATGTAAATTACTTAGCAGCTATGAGTTTCTATGGGATGGAATTACAGGATAAGATATTGCATGAAGGTCAGCAGGATGCTAGGTATATGGAGATTATGCACAGGTTGCAACATAGTACTGTTATAGGTACAGGTGATAGTACATGTACAGGTGAGAGTACATGTACAGGTACATGTAGTGGTACAAGTGCAGGTGAATAGGATGTGGACTATTGTCTTACGACAAAAGGATTGATTAGATTTAGAGACAAGATATACGTGACCAATAGTAGTAAGCTCAAGAAGATGATCTTGAGAGAGTTTCATGTCCAGGCATATTCAAGTCACCCAAGTTATCAGAATACATTGATTGTAGTGAAGAAATTTTATTATTCGCTAAATTTGAGGAGGGATGTAATAGAGTTTGTGGCTAAGTGTTTTGATTATCAGCATGTGAAAGAAGACTGTAAGAATTCAGGTTGACTCTTACAGTCGAATGTGATTCTATAGTGGAAATGGAAAGTCATTTTCGTGGACTTCATCACACATTTTCCAAGGATAATGAGACAACATGATTCCATCATGGCTGTTGTGGATATGTTGACAAAGGTTGCACACTTCATTCTAGTGAACTCTACATTCTCAGCTAGCGAAGTAGCATAGGTACTCATTATAGATGTGGTCAGATTGCACAGCGTTCTAAAGAATATTGTGTCAGACAGGGATGCACAGTTCACTTTCAAGTATTAGAAGGAGGTTTTTGTAGGTTTGGGCACAAAGTCGGCATTCAGTACAACTTATAATACATCAATAGATGGATAGATAGAGAGGGTCAACATGATATTAGAGTACATGTTGAGGATGTATGTGATGCATTAGCAGTGAAACTGGGAGGAGTATCTTCTACTTGTATAGTTTTCTTACAACAATGGCTATAATGAATATTTTGAGGCATTTTATGGGTGCAGTTGCAATACTCCTATCAGTTGGAGTGATCTAGTTAAAAGGGTGTTAGTTTGACTAGACATGTTGGCGCACATGGAACAAGAAATGAAGGTAATCAAGAAGAATCTAAAGGCATCATAAGATAGGTAGAAGAGTTATTCATATCGGAACATGTTGTTTAAGGAGTTCTAGGTTATGGAATATGTGTATTTGCACATCAAACTAAAGAATATTTCTTTATGGGTTGGATCATGTGGCAAGATGGCACCACGGTTTTTTCAACTCTTCCATATTGTAGAGACGATTGGGCCAGTAGACTATTGACTTGCACTACCTTTGATAGTGAAAGTCCATGATGTTTACCATGTTACATTGCTTAAGAAGTATGTTAAAGATGTTGATCATGTGATTGATTGGTTTGTATTGTAGGTGGAACCAGATGGATAATTCCAGGTGGAGCATCAGTGTATATTGTATAGAAAGGTGCTCATGCTCCGAAACTGAGCAATCGAGTAAGTTAACGTGCAGTGGAAGCACTTTGGGCCTGATGAAGCTACATTGGAGATGACTAATCAGATGCGGGCTATGTATCCTTCTTTGTTTACTGGTTGAGGAAAATAAGTTTTGGTATGGTGTTTTTTTATATGTTTGATCATGTTTGGTATATGTACATATGAATATGGATGCAAATACCACCATGAGCTATGTTATAAAGCTCCAATAAGCGGTATGGGTTTGATGTAATTATGTTGTTATGAAGATTTTCTTCTCATCAAGGTGATCATTATAAATACAGCATCGAGCTATGTTATAAAGCTCCATCGATATTATGTTTGTTTTTCAAAGGTTTTTCTAAGTTATAGGTGTGGTTGAACATTAAGAATGGTGTCCCCTAAGGGGAAGGGTTCTGTAACAACCCAACATAAAATTCCATGTAATAAAAGTTAAAAAAAGGCAAAAATAATAGCTACAGTTGATGGGACACTTATTTCGAGCAGAATGTTGGGCAAGACATCCTAATGTGGGTTTTCATTGGTTTATTATGGGTAAGAAAATTGGCAAAGGCAATGGCTAAGGATTTGGAAAGAAAAAATGGTATTTTTGGGACATTTATTTATGAAAATAATGGAAATTAGGAGAAAAGGGAGGTGAAAGGTCACAGGCTGCATGTGAGGAGGAAAATGATGTTAGATAATGGAAAATAAAGAAAACAAAGTCCTCATTAATAAAAATGATTATGAGGATGAGTGGGTAACCTTTTGTTAGTTCAATATTGGAGCTCTCTCTTTATTCTCTATCTCTCTCACTCTTTGACACTTAGAGTTTTCTTATAGCATTTTCGCATTGGATCAAGAAAGGAAAAGAAGGCAAGTGGAAGAAAACATCCGGCGGGGAAAGGTAGGATTAGGCGGCTACAACAGGGTTCTTTGTAGGTATAGATTTGCATGTGTATTTTCCTTACTATATTTGGCATGCATGGTATTGCATGTGGTTAACTTTGTTTTAGGGCATGGTTTTTGCTAGGTGTAATAATTTTTTCAACCCAACCTTTCTATTTACAGATAATCATGGTGTGATGGGGTTCTCATGTTTTGGTCGAGTTGGATTGCCAGATTGATCCGAAGCTGAGTGAGGTGGATCCAAATCTAGAAGACAGAGGGTCGATACTTAAGTGGGCTTGCATAAAACAAGAGTCAAAATCAGAATATAAAGAGAAAGTGGAAGAAGAGTGACCAATACTTAGTTTCTTAAGTGTTTACAGGAATTTGTTTGTTAACAAAGGCTGGGAGATAGAATCAATGTTTTGTTAACAAGAAACTATCACACAATAATGTCGAGCTAGAAGTTCTATCCTAGGAAGTCCAAATAGGGGCACATAAGGATGCAACGGGGTTGAGTGGATTTCGGGCTAAAGTATAAAGGGAATTGTCCAATCACATAAGAATCGAGATTATGTGGAGCATGAGTGGGGCCGCTAAGAATTTTGACATCATCTTGTAGGAAATGGCCTATGCACATTTGAAACTGACTGGGGATGACAACTGACAAAAGCCACGATCAACTATTAACGAAAATATTTTAGTTTCCTGGATTCCGTCTCTGAGAAGGTAAATCCTTGGCACACCTTTGGAAAGGATCGAACTGATGTGGCATGTGGGATGAGTCCAGTACAAGAGTGCAACAATAAGAGGAATCCAAGTCGAGTTGAGGGCCCACGTATCTACTCACATCCTCCAGGAAGAAACAAAAAGCATGCATAATTGGGATAATCGGGTTAACGTAAGCTCAGGCTAACGTGTACACTAAAAAACAAAGGAGAGCGGGGCCCTGGTTGTTAGAGTTGGTCATATTATGAAGAGTGGTGTAAAATGTAAGTATCGAGATAATGGAGAATAAGGCCACAGAAGTTAATTCCTATTATAAGAGCTTGACCTCGATGGTTTTAATAGAAATGAGCCTCCCCTCTATTGATTACTAATAAAAGGTTTTGGTCCTCATTGTTCTGGCTTAAGAGTAAGGCAAATGTTTGAGTCTTTGTTGAGAAGAGTTCTTGGAAAAGAGAAGAAATTTGGTCCTAATTCTTGATTAGGAATTGAGTTGAGAACCCGAGCACTGGTAGTATGAACGAGTTGATAACATTTCTTGAAAAAACACGAAATATTGGGATTTAAACCAAACCTTTGGGTTTTATGGATAAATTGGTCAATAGTTGTTGGAAATGTGCCTTGAAATGCGCCATGGAATTGAAGGAAGCGCCTAAGCATCGATAAAGTGACCCCAGGAACAAATAAGAAGGTTATCACTTACAAGTGGTTAGGCCTACGTCACTGAGCCCCATACATCTCAGTGATTTTCTTCTTAGTATATCTCACACTATGCTGGAAAGGGTCATGATTTTATGATTCAATTTTGGATTGACCAATAAAATTAACCTTACGCAAATAAAAAAAAAATTTACAATTTTAAAACATTTGAAAAAATTGTACTTTTAGTTAAAACATCACTTAAATGAAAGAAAGTGATAAAGATATCAATATTCTTTATTTTATTGTTTCTTTTGTTTTATATATATAATGATCATAACTACACTCTTTTAGTTTATATATATATATATATATATATATATATATATATATATATATATCTCTTCTTCATATTTTTGCACTTGAAAATGTTTTTTCTTAACTCTAAATTAGTATGATATATATCTCATTCTCATTTATAGGAAAAAAAATCCTTATTGTTTGAAGATAAATTGATTGTAACAAAAATCCATTAAAATGAATGTGGACTCCCAATTAATAGGCATTATCATGAAAGATATGTGATTATAAAAAAGAAATGCATCTTTCGCAATTGCTAAAAAGAGTTTATTCACATGATGTAACAACTATGACACCAATAATTGCACTTATCATGGAAGAGAAAACCAATTTGTGTGGAACTTAAAGAAGATTTAGTAGTAGAGATGGAGTCTTATCCTCTCTATGATAAATACATTTTTAAATAAGCTTAAAGGAGGTTTGAAACATCTTCTAACGTTTTTTTCAAGTATCTATTACTTTTCTTGTAAAATATGCAATTGTATATACATTTGATGACCATCCTTGTCAAGAAGAAAAATAAGACAATGTGATCATTAAACTTGATTAAGAAGAAATAATAATTATAGAAAATATTGACTAGGGGAAACCTCCCTAACAAAAATTACCATAATGACATTAGCTATAACAGAAAGAAATTAGGGAGATAAATACTATAACAAGTTAATAAAGGATCTCATTGAAATATCATAATTTAGCACTAGTTTTGAATTGAGTCAATGGCGTGTAGTATATGACTACTTCGTATTTAGGATGGCTACAAAACTATTAACTAATGTACTAATTGTAAATCTAGGTGCTTTTTCCTTATGCTTTGATATAAAATCATTTTAGGAAGAAAGGAAATGCCATGTCCCTTAAATGAACATTAATAATAGGGTTTTTGGATGCAAATTACTTAATACTAATTACTCATCACTAAGTAAATTTAAAGTGTTGAATGAATTATATTAAAGTTTCCAAAGATGCTCATAAATAAGATAAACTCATTTTGAAGGGAATTAATTTAAGTACAATAAAATGACATTTTTTGCTCGAATCAATTTTGGTTAGATTTTTAAGAATCTTAAATTTAGATTATTTAATGTGTAAAGTTAGAGTGTTGCCACGTTTTTCTTAAGCCTAAATCCATTTATGCATTTAAAAATGCATTTCAAATAACAAGAAAGTACAATCTTGCTAGAAATTGTAGTTCTAAATTCTAGCCAAAAACAATTTCATCTATTAGTTAAACTCCTCCTTCATTATCATTATATTATAAACAAAAATCAAATCTTATTATTCATTTATCTTTCAATTACATAAACATCTTTTTTGTATCTCATATAATTTAGGACGTTAAATTATTTACTTCCTAATTACTCATTTTCTTTTACCATTACTTCCATAAATACATCATAAATATCAAGATATTATATCGTACATTTTATCTTAAATGGAAAATTATCCATAATACTAATTAATTTCATCTTTATTTTACCATATTTAATGGTTACACTAAATCTAATTTTTTTTTTAAGGTACTTTAAAAAAAAATTTAAATATCAAATTGTAATCCAATTATATATATTAGAAAATTATAATTTTATTTTACAAAATATATTAACGGCTTGTTTTTCCTTTATAATATCCAAAACTATATAAGCTAATATGAATGTCCCATGGTGTACAACCCACAACGTTGTATTTCAGAGTTGCACATTTGACGGAAAGGCAGGTAAAACAAGAATTGTAGCCTTCTTTCACCCCTATCACTTTCGATGGGTGTGAAAGAGGATCGAACCTGGAGCGACGGCGAGAACCCAAAAGGTTGGGCTCATAGACTGCATCGTTCATAGCTGGTTGATATCGACAGGTTAATTTTATCTCCACCCATGCGGTTGGCAGACCATTGAAAAAGCGTAGTCTAAATTGGCGAAGATTTCACTGAGAAAGCAATAGTTTTTCCGCAATGAAAGCTGGAGAGTTCCAGGATTTTGAGTGTTTTAGAATGTTGACGCGGTCAATAGAAAAAACAATTTAACCACTCTCACTTCTAGATTTTCTGAAAAAAAAATCCCCACATTAAACAAGAAAATCACCATCGACTGGTATTGTCACCAAGTGCAAATGAAAATGACCCGCTAATTTTATTTCCCGCCCATTCGACAAGACGAAGGTGCAACGGCTTAAAATGTTTCTATCAATGACTGCGTGATGTGCCTATCAAGGAAAATCCTGTGAAGACTCCTATATCAAAGAAAGGAAGCGACATTCTACTTACTCCTATCAATCGATTAAATCTTTTTAATGTTTCTTTAAAATTATTTTTTATATTTATGTTTGTAATCATTAATTTTTTCTTCATAAAATTAATATATATTAGTGATAAAAATATATATTTTTTGAAATTAGTGCGCAATTATGATTTAACTTTGAAAATTTTAATAGAGGAGAATTTTTTACCAATTTTATTTTTATATTTTTTATATAAGTGAAAAATAAAATAATTGAATTTCTGAATAAATCAATTTAGATTTATCATCAGTCTAGAGGAATTATACTTTGAGGGATTTGATCTGATCTGATGTTAAATGGACTTAAGGTGGTTCCAGTTTAGAGCAAAAATGTCACATTTTTAGATTATCATTATTATGTATATGTTTGAGATTAACATCAAAATTCACATTATGTTTTTTTCTTTGGCATGGGCATTTCATTCTTTCTTTAATTTAGTATGTGTTGCTTTCCTTGAATGGTTTGCATGTTTGTGTTTGGATGCTTTGAGTGGTTTGTGTGTTTATGTTTTTGGATTTGGATGGTAATATTTGTGAATGTTACAATTGTTGTGTTATATTTTTATGTGTATGTAATTGCCTATTCGTAATTAGTTGGTGTTGAAAATGGGAGACAATACTCCACATCTATTTCTCACAACTTATTATTTCTTGATAGTGTCCCTCTAGGTATTACTAAATATTTCTTGAATAGTAGTTTTAATAACTTACTTCATCAAAGTTACTCTTGAAATAATTTGCTTTTTTGCTAATGTTTGAAATAATTTATTTCCTTTAAGAATATTTGGATGAATTTTTTTTATCTATAGTTTATTTTGCAAAGTCAAGAATTAATCAATTTTTGAATTTTTTTTAATGATCTGCCAGATTTATAAAATCTTTACATTATTTGTTTCTCCAAACAATTATGACATCTCCTTCAAGAATATATTGATTTGTTTTGAATGTTTATATATATATATATATATATATATATATATATATATATATATATATTCCCTTATAGATATTTTGAATACATTATTGTATCCAATTATCTATTAGTAAGTTTGAATATATGTAGTTGTTTATTATAATTTTTTGGCGATGAACAAGGGAGATGATCTTCTCAAGGATTATTTTGAACTTTAGAGGAGGATTGATTTTGCACATCTATTCCATTTTAATTCTAGGTATCACAACTTTTTACAACGAATTAATTCTTAATATCGTCCATCTAGGTATTACTAAATATATCTCGATTTTTTTTCATAATCTATAGCCTCAAGATTAACAACATCTAATGCATGTAATGAAAGAAATAAAATAGGATTACAAAAGAACATCTAGACTAAAATTAATGCATTAATGCAAGGAATCAAATGAGATTAAAAATCGAAATCCACACTGAAACCAATGAATCTAATGCAAGTTATCAAATAGGATTAGAAATCCACATCTACACTGAAATAAATGCATCTAGTGCAAGTAATTAAGTAGGATTAGAAATCAACTTCTACGTTGAAATCAATGCATCGAGTGCAAACAATCAAATATAATTAGAAATCAACATATACATTGGAATCAAAACATCTGGCACAAACAATCAAATATGATTAGAAATCATAAACTACACTAAAATCAATGCATCTAGTTCAAGAAATCTTCTTCCCTCTCACACCCTTCAAGATAATCTTGAGAAATATTTCCAATAATCTACAGCCTCAAGATTAACAACATCTAATCCATCTAATACAAGCAGTCAAATAGGATTAGAAAACAACATCTACAATGAAATCTATGCATCCAATGCAAGTAGTCAAATAAGATTAGAAATCAACATCTACACTAAACTTGTTGCAAGTATTGCAAGAACTCAAATATAATTAAAAATCAACATCTACACTGAAATCAATGCATTTAGTTCAAACAAGAAAATACAATTAGAAATCACCATCTAGAATAAAATCAATGCATATAGAGAAACTCATAAAATGGGATTAGAAATCAACGTCTACATTGAAATCAATGCATCTAGTGCAAGCAATCAAATAGGATTACAAATCATCATCTACAATGAAATCAATGCATCTAGTGCCAAAAATATTCTTCCCTTTGTCCCCCTCCATCTATATCTATATCTACCTCCATCTCCCCTTCGTTATCTATCTATCTCATTCCCCCCAAACACATGTTATCTCTCTCCATATCTATTTGTCTCTTCCTCCCTCCCTCTTTCTATCTCTCTCTTCTTTCCTCTCTTCACCTCCCATTTATATCTCTATCTCCCTCTGCCTCTCCTTTGTCTCTCAATATCACCACTGAAACATACAAACTCTTTCACCATTTTTATTTATCTCTACCCGCCTCTCCCTCCTTTCCCCTTATCTCCCTCTCTCCCCATTTTAGCTCTCTTCCCTGCTTCTCTCCTCTCTCCATCTCTCTCTATCTCCCTAAACACTCACTCTATAAAAACCCTAGTGAAAATTCCATGTAATAAAAGTTAATAAAGGATAAAATAATAAAAACGGTTGATGAGACACTCATTCCAAGTTGAATATTGGGAAAGACATCCTAGTGTGCATGTTCATCGATTTATTATGGCTAGAGAAATTGGAAAAGACAATGGCTAAGGCTTTCGAAAGGAAAATGCATTTTTCGCATATTTATTTATGAAAATAATGGAAATTAAGAGAAAGGAGAGGTGAAAGGTCACAGGTTTCATGTGAGGAGGAAAATGAAGGAAAATAATGGAAATTGAAGAAAATAGAGGGCTCATTAGTAAAAAGGCTTATGAGAATTAGTAGATAATCTTCGGTCAGTTCAGTTTTGGAGCTCTTTCATTTCTCTATCTCTCTCTAAATCTTCGACACTTAGAGTTTTCTTAGAGAATTTTAGAATTGGATCAAGAAAGGAAAAGAAGGCAAGAGGAAGGAAACATCAAGGAGGGAAAGCCATGATCAAGTAGCTACAACCAGATTCTTTGGAGGTATCAATTTACATGTTTATTTTCTTTGCTAGATTTCGCATAACTCATATTGCATGTGGTTTATTTTTTGTTATGGCATGGGTTTTTCCAATTGTAACAATATTTTATGCCTATCCTTTCCATTTCCAAGTAGCCATGGCGTGATGGGGTTTTCATGTTTCAGTTGAGCTGCATTTCCATATCGATTCAAAGTTGAGTGAGGTGGATATCTGAATGACAGAGAACATGGCCTATTGGTCCTTGAACCAAACTATGGATCATGGTAAAGCCACTAGCTTAGTCACCCCTGAGCTAGACTATGGGTTGGAGTAAAGGAAGCATTGTGGTTCCTCGGTTGACCTAGAAATCCTTGTCGTTGAATGGAAGGATATATGATAAAGCCAAGAGGCAGTTTTCTCTCTGTTGGGCCTAGTAATCTCGAGTTCAGGATATGCAGTAAATCTTGGATAGTGGTGTCGCTTTAAGGCATAGTGATCTAGGTCTGGATTGCGGTAAAGCCTGAGAGACTAGGAGACAGAAAAATTCCTCATGGTGTAGTTGGAGAAATACAATGGAATCCATGCTTGTTTAACCTAGTGATCGGGTGGAGATCATTGTAAATCCTATTATTACATGTTTCTTGTGATGGCCTAGTGATCCGATATGGATTACAGTAAAACTTGGCTTCTATTGATGAGGCTGAGGTAGTTTAGCCTCAGGATGACCTGGTTGGTTCTTTGGTTTAAATCCCACATTCATGCTTGGAATATGGCACGGGGGTGAATGGTTGAAGAGATATTTGTCTTAGCCATTCTATGGTCAAGTGGAATGTTGTAGTCCCATCCTGAGTTTGGATTTCATATCATTAATGAGAGGTTATTTCTCCTTGTATTTATATGAGTATTACACTAATTTATATGTAGATCATGTGGTTGCGTTTTCGTTGGTATTTATGTTTCTGTTATGCTAGTTATGTATGTTTTTTATGACAATGGCTATGTATGGATCTCATCATGTTTTTACTTGTCAATGAAGGGACAATGTATCTATTACCTAATAGATGATAATGCAACAAATGATATGAGGGAAAAATAGTTCTTATTGATTCTCAGATAAGTATGAGATCCCCATGTTTAAATATGTTATTTACCCCTATAGCTTACATATTTGTGACATGTTTGATGAAATGCCTATCATGTCTAGTAGGGGTCTCGTTAAGGGCTTGTTTAACTATTCTTTTTTTTTTTGCGTCATTGTTTCCCTATTATTTTACTCTTTTGAAGATGTAATTCAATTTTGGGAAGTGACCTGGGCTCTAGGCATGAAAAAGTGGCTTAAATCTCCAAAACACTAGCAATGAACTAGATAAAATAGTCCTTAGATGTTGGCATGACGATAGCATGAGAGCATCTAGAGCCTCCTAGGCATTGATAGGCATATATCATGAGAGCATCCAAAGGTCAAGTGATCAAAAACTTGAGTTAGACCCAGCGGCAAGTTTCCCTAAGTGTTGGGATGACGCTGAGGGGTCCAATAACATATGTGGAAGGTATATATGTTTTGTTTCTGATGATTCCATTTCCTTAAGGTCATATAGAAGGTTGAATATGATCATGGTAGCCTCTCGTCACATGCTTATCCCAGTTGGCTAGTTACGTGGGTGGATGTGGGAGGAGGGTGTTACAGAGTGGTATCAGAGCATGGTTCACCCCTTAGACTAGATGGGCTATGTGTTGGTCATGCATGCATGTCGGTTTCATGCTTGTCTCTTATTCTTTCATTCCATGTGCTTGTTGTATTGTATGGTGTCAATCATGGTTGTAGTGTTATCTCCATGTGCATGTTGAGGTTATTGTTGTGGGATGCATCGTCATCAGTGTATGACTAGTTATCTGTTGTTATATGTCACTTATATGTATCATTTTGTACACCTATTTATATTCTTGTATGCTTGATTATATGTGTTCATGCATGTGTGTGGTTAATTATGCATTGCTTATGCATGTTGATATTTTCATGTGGCCGTGTGTACACTAGGAATGTGTACACTAGCCTAATGGTTGTTGTCATGCATGACGCCATCGTATGTGTAATTGATATGTTCAAGAATTGATCACTGGACTCTATCTAGAAGGATGATTACGTGTTGATGCACTTATTTCTATATTTCTATATGTTGTTATGATTATATTATACATCTATCACACTGATTTCATGATCTTGCTGATGAGAAATCCTCCCCCAGCTATGCTAAGGTATGTTGACTTATCATGATTTTGTTTAGCTAACATAGTATGCCTTGTAGGAAAGAATATCAAATGGATAGCAAGATAGTAGACTACAAATGTTGTCCCTATGAATCATATGAGCAGCGTGGTGTTGGACACTCTTCTAATTTTCTACACACACTGAGAAGCTTAAAGGAAGAAATAAGGAGTTTTAAGGTAGACAATGACACAATTATACAAGCACAAGAGAAATAAGTAGAGGTAAATGCTATAATTATTTAGATTTTTTCAAGGTTGCAATAAGAATGGCCAGTTTGGATCAATCATGGACAGGGGGACAAAACTAATGGGGAATATGAAAGTAGGTCTCATGGTGGTCAGATTTTAGATATAGATGACACTATTAGATATGGTAGGTTGTTGGATAATCCAGATAGGATAAACATCATGATCTTCATTGTTATCATCCTTGCAGAAGGAGTTATCGGAATTACTTGTCATATTAATTTAAGAAAGTGAAGCCACCTACTTTTGATGGAGATGTGAAGAAGTCGGGAGATGCAGAGGTTTGGATACCTAGGATGAACAAATTCTTTAATTACACAGATAACGTGAAGACCATAGTAGCAATATTCATCTTTAAAGGTAAATCATACATTTGGTCTGAAGATGTGAAGTACGTCAGTGACATGAGGACGTATGGATCGAGTTGGCATGAGTTCAAGAGGCTTTTGAGGAAGAAACACTTGTTAGAAAGGTGCTACGACAATAAGGCCAAATAATTTTATGAGTTAAAGATGGGATCAATGATATATGAAGAGTAAATTACTAAGTTTTTGGAGCTATTGAGGTATGTAATGTATCTTATAAATGAGAAAAATAAAGTTTAGTGATTTGTAAGTGAATTTCCATTAGCATTTAGAGGTCAAATTGAGTATGATGAGCCTTAGTAAATTAAGGAAGTTATTGGGAAATTGAAGCATTGCTATGAACAACAAAAGAATAAGAATGAATATCAACAAGAATGGAAAGGGAAAGGCAAAGGTAAAGGTAAATTGCAACTGAAAAGATCAAGGCCTCAGAATGCATATGAGAAAGAAAATGTGGCACACACAAAAGAGGTTCAATGCAACTAGACATGGACATGGATCACAACAACAACATAGAGGTGAGAGTATTGATTGGTTGGAGTGTTAGACATGTGGTATGGAGCAACTTAAGAGTTATTATCCACAGAATTAGGGTGGTAGGCCTCAGATATATAGTGTAAGAGGCACAAACTGTTAGGGATGTTGCTCAGAGCTTTCCACATATTTATGTATCACTGGAAAAGAAACAAGAAGGCCATCAGGAATCTATCATTGAGATTGATGGTAAACTTTGTGATAAAGTTATTTCTATTTTGATTGACCCTGGATATAATTATAGCTATGTTAGTAATAACTTGGTGGATAAGTGTGGTTTGAGTAAGGAATTGCATGCAGAATCTTGGTTAGAGAAGTTGACTACAGGTACAAAGAACCGAGTCCATCATTGGGTAAGAGCTTCTGCATTTTATTTGAATGGTGTGCCTATTGCAACACATTTGAATGTATTACTATTGGGATCATACAATATGTTGTTGGCCATGGATTGGTTGTATCTTCATAGAACCAAGGTGGATTGTGATGACAAAGCCATTGAATGTGTTGATGAAAATGGGGAACGAAGAGTCTTGTAGGGAAAGAAGAAGGCCACATCAGTTAGGATGGTGGTAGCTATACAGGCAATGTGTATTTTCATGAAAGATTATACGTTATTTGCAGTGCACATTTCTAGTGAAAAGGTAAGGAAGTTGAGGATGCAGATGTTTTGTTAGGTCCCTATAATACTAGTGGTACCCCCATTAATATTGTAGTTGTATCCCTTATTAATATTGTTTTGTTCCAGTTGTCCCCATATTGTTATTATTGTGCCCCATAGAATCCCTCTATTTATATTTTTGTGTCTTTATATTATTATTGTTAGGTCGTCTTGGTTATATTGTGACCCCTTAGACTCCTATATATAGAAATGAGGTTTTTTCATTTGAATCATCCAAGAATTGTTCATTTGTGTAATGTAAAGGAGGTATCCCCCTCGAAGAGGCCGAATGCTAAGGTGTTCAAATATCTTTTCTATCTTTTTGTGAGCTAGTTTCATAACATTTGGTATCGGAGCTTTGGATTCAAGGGTTTCGCTGCTCCTAATAGGTCATCGTGGCATATTTGTTATAACATCTTTTTTGCAACGTTTTAGAAGCGAAAAAAAAACTCATTTGAGACGAAAACGATTGAACCTTGGGTCTGAATTTCAGAGATTTTCACGATATATTTGCAGAGATATGATCTAAGGAAGTTGGTGTTTTGCGAACTCCTGAATTACATTCCAAACAGGTGACGTGGGGAAAATCGTCATAACTTTCTCTTTGAGCATCAGATTGAAATTTTGTAAGAATTTAAAGAAATAGGACGGACCGTAGTTTCTTGTGTATATTTTTTAGATACTAAGGTCAAAACAGTGACACGTGGCACTTCATACAAGTTCGCTCTTCTGGAAAGGTTTATAATCAGGTCATCTTGGGAGATTGTGCATAATTCTGCCTTGGAGAATCTAAATTCAATTAGACTAGTGGCATTGGAAAGAGGACACAAAGGGCTACTGTAGGTAGCAATTTAGAACTGGATGATCTGAAATTACAAAGATACATCAGATTCAATATCAAGCTCCTACAAAGTGAAAAAAGGTGTGTAGGTTTTTTTTAATTTTTGCATAAGCTTGGTTTTAAAAATTTGTTTGAAGGAATTCAAAGGGCATAGTATAGAATTATTATCGGTAACTGATACCCCATGGAAATAAAATGCAAACACCTAGTAAGCAACCTGAAAGCTCTGGCATGACTCATGAAGAAGAGGAAGAAATGCAACATGATATATCAAAATTACGAGACAAAGTGCAACAAGTGTCACTTGCACAAAAAGTAATAGAATCTAAGATGGATGGTTTAAAGCAAGGCGTATAAGCTAATATGGATGGCATGGAAGCTAATATAAATGGCATGGACACTAAGATGAATGGCATGGACACTAAGATGAATAGCATGGATGCTAAAATGGATGGCATGGAGGATAAGATGGAAGAATTGAAGTTAAATTTGAATAAGTTTCTACAAGAAATGGTCACTAATGGTGAAAGGGTAGTAAAGGAAACTCATGATGAGAACAAAAGAAATGTTAATAAACTCTAATGTTGTATTGAAGACCCACCATATTCCAAAAATCTATATGAAGAAGTTTGATGGCAAGGATTCCGCAACATGGATATTACATATGGAGCAATTTTTAAATCTCAATAATGTGCAAAACACACAAAAGGTACGTACTGCAACTTTATATTTCGAACCAAATCAGTTTGTATGGTATCAATGGCTTTGTTGTCGTAAACAAATTATCACTTGGGCAATTATTACGAAAGAATTGACAGCACATTATGAGGATACAAAAAGCAACACCTTTTTTAGCCAATTGATAAGTCTCAAACAAAAGGGTTCAATAATGGAGCACATTGAGGAGTTCCAAAA
>APFE030275294.1:25187-73005 GCA_000404065.3 Pinus taeda
AACAATTAAGACACCTTTATCCATTCCAAGCCAACGTTGGGAGGAGGTTTCAATGGATTTTATCACAGGTTTACCCAAGTCTGAGGGAAAGAGTGTCATCATGGTGGTAGTTGACAGACTTACCAAGTATGCACACTTTTGTGCATTATCACATCCATTTAAAGCAGTACAGTTTTTTCTACGACATTTATGGAAACAATTCAAAAGTTACATGGAAACCCAAACACTATTGTAAGTGACAGAGATCCCATTTTTATAGCAAATTTTTAGACAAAATTATTTTCTTGTCATGGTACTCAGTTAGCTCATAGCTCATCTTATCATCCTCAATCTGATGGGCAAATGGAGATAGTAAACAATTGTTTGGAAGGATATCTTCATTGCTTTGTATCCGATAAACAGACACAATGGGTCAAATGGTTGCCTCTTGCTGAATGGTGGTATAACACTTCCATCCATACTGCAACAAAAATGACCCCATTTATGGCACTTTATGGATATCAGCCACCATACATCACATCATATTTAAGAGAAAATTCTAAGGTTCAAGTAGCAGAACTTCACATCGAGCATTAACAAAAAGTTCTCCTCTTAAAGGATAACCTCATGTTGGTGCAAAATAGAATGAAACAACAGGAAGATCAACATCGCAGTGAATGAAGTTTTGATGTAGGTGATTGGGTATTCCTACAACTACAACCATATAAACAAATGTCCCTCAAGCAAGCTGCAAAGGATAATAAATTTTCACCAAAGTATTATGGTTTGTACAAGGTGTTGCAAAAGATTGGTACTATGGCATACAAATTGGAGCTTCCTACAGCTTCTCTCATGCACCCAGTTTTCCACGTTTCATGTTTAAAGAAGGTTACAGGCAGCAAGCTCCCAATTCAAGCAATATTGCCAGAACTTGATGAGGAAGGAAACATTATATTGAAACCAGAAGCAGTCATAGAAACAAGAACTTGACAACTAAGAAATTGATCCATTTCAGAGTATCTCATCAAGTGGAAGAACTTATCCACTGAAGATTCCACATGGGAGGATGAGAATTTTATATAGAAGCATCCAGAACTACTCAAGCATTGAGAACAACACTTTTTGTCAAGAGAGGGGCATGTTAGGTCCCTATAATACTTGTGATGCCCCCATTAATATTGTAGTTGTATCCCTTATTAATATTGTTGTGCCCCTATTATCCCCATATTGTTATTACTGTGCCCCACAAAATCCCTCTATTGTTATTTTTTTGCATTTATATTATTATTGTTAGGTCAGCTTGGTTATATTGTGACCCCTTAGACTCCTATATATAGAAAGGAGGTTTTGTCATTTGAATCGTCCAAGAATTGTTCATTTTTGTAATGTAAATGAGGTCACCCCCTCGAAGAGGCTGAATTCTAATGTGTTCAACTATATTTTATCTTTTTGTGAGCTGGTTTCATAACATGTTTTGTGCAGATACTTAGTTACACAATAGTTATAGGATGTATTTCCCGAGGACATTACATAGTTTCCACCTCACAGGGAAGTAGAATTTTCTATTGGGTTAGTGCCAGGGGTAGCACACTAGTATTGTTTGTGAAGAACAGGGATGATACTCTCAGATTGTGCATTGACTATAGACATTTGAACAAAGTGACCATCAAGAACATGTATTCATTGTCGAGGATTGATGACTTGTCCGACCAGTTGAAGGGAGCAACAGTGTTCTCGAAGATTGATCTAAGATCTTCATATCACTAGGTATGCATCAAAGAGGAGGACATTTACAAGACAAATTTCCAGACCAAGTATGGGCATTATGAGTTTGTTTTAGTTCCATTTGGTTTGAATAATGCTCCAACTGCATTTATGTGCTTGATGAATAATGTGTTGCGTCCATATTTGGATTATTTGTTTATTGTGTTCATTGATGAGATATTGGTATATTTTAAAAATGTGGAAGAGCATGTCAAGAATTTAGAAACAACGTTGATATTGTTGAGAGAGAATCAATTGTATGCTAATCTCAACAAATGCAGCTTCTTTCAGACTAAGGTACATTACTTGGGATATGTTTTCTCCAAGGAGGGAATTTCAGTAGATCCAAAAAAGATAAGGGCCATCGTGGAGTGGGTAGCTCCCAGGAATATGGATGAGGTGAGATATTTCATGGGATTGATAGGCTATTATAGGAGGTTCATAAAGAACTTCTCAAATATTTCTTATCATATTACATCCTTGCAAAGGAAAGGTAAGAAGTTTGAATGGACAGAGGAGTGTGAGGCTAGTTTTGAGAAGCTTAAGTAGTTGTTGACACATGCACATGTGCTACAGATTGCAGATCCGGACAAAGAGTTTGCAGTGTACACATATGCTTCCAAGAGAGCACTTGGTGGAATCCTTATGCAGGATGGACAAGTGTTATGCTATGAGTCACAAAAACTAAGTGAGCATGAGTAGAAGTACCCAACACATGATTTGGAGCTACCTGTGATCATACATGCATTGAAGATGTGGAGGCACTATCTTCTTGGTAGGAGGTTTGTACTGATGAGCGATCACATTGGCTTGAGGTATTTCTTTGACCAACCAAATCTGAATGACAAGAAAGCTACATGGTTAGCCATGATCACTGAGTTTGACTTCAAGATTGGATACGTCAAAAGAAAGGAGAACAGGGTGGTAGATGCTCTCAGTAGGCAGATATAGGTAAATTACTTAGCAGCTATGAATTCCTATGGGATGGAATTACAGTATAAGATATTGCATGAAGTTGAACAAGATGTCTGATATATGGAGATTGTGCACAAGTTGCAACAGAGTACCGGTATAGGTACAGGTGAGAGTACAGGTACAAGTACATGTAGTGGTACAGGTGCAGGTGAACAGGATGTGGACTATTGTCTTATGACAGAAGGATTGGTTAGATTTAGAGACAATATATATGTGTCCTATATTAGTAAGCTCAAGAAGTTGATCTTGAGAGAGTTTCATGTGAAGCCATATTCAGGTCACCCAAGTTATCATAATACATTGATTGGAGTGAAGAAATTTCATTATTGGCTGAATTTGAGGAGGAATGTAGCAGAGTTTGTGGCTAGGCATTTTGATTGTCAGCATGTGAAAGAAGAGTGTAAGAATTTAGGTTGATTGTTACAGTCGATTGTGATTCTATAGTGGAAATGGGAAGTAATTTTCATGGACTTAGTCACACATTTTCCAAGGATAGTGAGACAACATGATTCCATCATGGTTGCTGTAGATATGTTGACAAAGGTTGCACACTTCATTCTAGTGAAGTCTACATTATCAGCTAGCGATGGAGCATAGGTACTCATTAGAGATGTGGTCAGATTGTATGGTGTTCCAAAGAATATTGTGTGAGACAAGGATGCAAAGTTCACTTTCAAGTTTTAGAAGGAGGTTTTTGCAGGTTTGGGCACAAAGTTGGCCTTCAATACAACTTATCATCCACCAATACATGGATAGATAGACAGGGCCAACATGATATTGGAGGACATGTTGTGGATGTATGTGATGCATTAGTAGTGAAACTGGGAGGAGTATCTTCCACTTGTATAGTTCGCTTACAACAATGTTTATCATGAATCTTTGAGGAGGAGGCCTTTCGAGGCATTGTATGGGCGAAGTTGCAATACTTCTATGAGTTGGAGTGATCCAGTGAAAAGGGTGTTAGTTTGACTAGACATGTTCACACAAATGGAACAAGAAATGAAGGTAATCAAGAAGAATCTAAAGGCATCACAAGATAGGTAGAAGAGTTACTCATATTGGAACATGTTGTTCAAGGAGTTATAGGTTAGGGAACATGTGTATTTGCACATAAAACCAAAGAAGATCTCTTTACAGATTGGATCATGTGCCAAGATGGCACCATAGTTTTTTCAACCCTTTAGTATTGTCGAGAGGATTGGGCCAATAGCCTATTGACTTTCACTAGCTCCGATAGTGAAAGTCCATGATGTTTTCCATGTTACATTTCTTAAGAAGTATGTTAAAGATGTTGATCATGTGATTGATTGGTTTGTATTGTAGGTTGAACCAGATGGATAATTCCAGGTGGAGCCTTAGTGTATATTGTAGAAAAAGGTGCTCATGCTCCAAAACTGAGTAATCGAGTAAGTTAAAGTGCAGTGGAAGCACTTTGGGGCTGATGAAGCTACATGGGAGATGACGGATCATATGCAGGCTATGTATCCTTCTCTGTTTGCCGGTTGGGGAAAAGCAGTTTTGGTATGGTGTTTTGTTATACGTTTGATGATGCTGGGTATATGTATATATGAATATGGATGCAAATACCACCATAAGCTATGTTATAAAGCTCCAATAAGGGGTATGGGTTTCATGTAATTATGTTCTCGTGATGGTTTTCTTCTCGTCAAAGTGATCATTGTAAACACATCATCGAGCTATGTTATAAAGCTCCATGGGTAGTATGTTTTCTTTTCAACAGTTTTTTTGAGGTATAGGTGCGGTTGAACACTGAGAATCGTGTCCCCTAAGGGGAAGGGTTATATAACAACCCAATATAAAATTCCATGTAATAAAAGTTAATAAAGGCAAAAATGATAACCACAGTTTATGGCGCACTTATTTCAAGTTGAATGTTGGGCAAGACATCCTAATGTGGGTGTTCATTGGTTTATTATGGCTAAGAAAATTGGCAAAGGCAATGGCTAAGGATTTGGAAATGAAAAATGGTATTTTTGGCACATTTATTTATGAAAATAATGGAAATTAGGAGAAAAGGTAGGTGAAAGGTCATAGGTTGCATGTGAGGAGGAAAATGAAGTTAAATAATGGAGAATGAAGAAAATAGAGACCACATTAATAAAAATGATTATGAGGATCAGTGGCCAACCTTTTTTCAGTTCAGTATTGGAGCTCTCTCTTTAATCTCTATCTCTCTCACTCTTGGACACTTAAAGTTTTCTTATAGCATTTGGCATTGGATCAAGAAAGGTAAAGAAGGCAAGAGGAAGAAAAGATCAAGTAGGGAAAGGTAGGATCAAGCGGTTACAACAGGGTTCTTTGTAGGTATAGATTTGCATGTGTATTTTCCTTACTATATTTGGCATGCATGGTATTTCATGTGGTTATTTTTCTTTTAGGGCATGGGTTTTGCCAGGTGTAGCAATTTTTTCAACCTAGCCTTTCCATTTACAGATAACCATGGTGTGATGGGGTTCTCATGTTTTGGTTGAGTTGGATTGCTGGATTGATTCGAAGCTGAGTGAGATGGATATCCGAATAATAGAGCACATGGCCCAATGGTCCCTAAACCAAAATGTCGATCATGGTAAAACCACTAGCCTAGTGACCCCTGAGCCATACCGTGGGTTGCGTAAAGCCAAGATTGTGTTGCCTTGGTGGGCCTAGGAATCATTGTCACTGAATGGAAGGATATATGGTAAAGCCAAGAGGTGTTTTTCTCTCCATTAGGCCTAGTAATCCCAAGTTTGGGATATGCAGTAAAGCTTGGAGATTGGGTCTCGATTTAGGGCCTAGTTATCCAGGTTTGGATTACCGTAAATCATGAGAGACTAGGAGACAAGAAAATTCCTCATGTTGTAGCTAGAGATATCCAATGGCATCCAAGCTTTTTTGGTCTAGTGATTGGGTGGAGATATTGGTAAAGCATGTTATGACATGTTTATTGTGTTGGGTTAGTGATCCGAGATGGATTACGGTAAAGCCTCGTTTCTATTGATGAGGTTGAGGTCATTTAGCCTCGTGATGGCCTGCTTGGTTCTCTGGTTTGAGTCCCAAATTCATGCTTAGCATATGACATGAGGGTGAATGGTTGAAGACAGATTTGATTCAACCATTCTATGGTTGGGTGGAACATGGTATTCCCATCTTGGGTTTTGATTTTGCATCATTAATAAGAGGTTATTTCTCATTTATTTATGAGTATTATACTGATTTATATGTGGATCATATGGCCGTGATTTCATTAGTATTTTTGTTGCTATTATGTTGGTTATGTATGTGTTTTATGATAGTGGCTATGTATGGCTCTCATCATGTTTTTAGTTGTAAGTGAATGGACAATGTATCTATGACCTAATAGATGATAATGTATTGAATGATATGAGAGAACAATGGTTCTTAGCGATTCTTATAAGTATGAGATCCTTATGCTTAAATATGGTATTTAAACTTATAGATTACATATTTGTAATATGTTTGAAAAAATTCATTTCATGGCTAGTAAGGGCCTGCTTAAGGGCTTGTTCAACTATTTTCTTTTGTATCATTGTTTCCCTCTTATTTTATTATTTTGAAGATGTCATTCAATTCTGGGAAGTGATGTGGGCTCTAGGCTTGGAAAAGTGGTTTAAATCTTAGGGACACTGACAAAAAAATGGATAAAATAGTCCCTAGACACTAGCATGCCTATAGCATGAGAGAGTCCAGAGCCTCCTGGATGCTGACAGGCCTATGTCATGAGAGCATCCCGAGATCAAGTGATCAAAAAGTTTAGTTTGACCTAGGGGAAAGCTACGTGAACTGTTGGGATGACTTTGAGGGGTCCTGTAGTTGATGTGGAAGGTCTGTATGTTTCGTTTATGTTGATTGCATTTCCTTAAGGTCACCTAGGAGGTTGAATCTGATCATAGTATCCTCTCATCGTATATTTACCCCAGTTGGCCGGTTACATGGGTAGATATGGGAGGAGGGTGTTACACCCTCTCTCTCCACCTTTCTATCTCTATTAATTTATTCCTAACCCCCTCTCTCTCACCCTCCAACTCAATGTTTGTCTTCCTCCCTCTCTCCTTCTCTCTCTCTCATTTCTTGTCCCTCTCCCTTTCTCTCCCACCTCCCTCTATGACCCCCCCCTCTCTACTCTCAAACTCTATCATTATATCCCTCCCTCTCTTCTTATCTCTCCTTCTCCCCCCATTCCTTCCATTTCTCTTATTTATCTCTCTATCTCACCCAAAAACATACAAACTCTCCCTTCATCTCTCTCTTATTACTCCCTCTCTCTCACTTTCTCTCTCTAACTTCCTCTCTCCTCCTCTCTCTCAATTCCTTTGTTTGGTCATGCCCTTCTCTCTCTTTCTCTCTTACCTCCCCCTCTCCCCACCTTTCTCTCTCTCTACCTCTAGCCTTGTCACTATCTCCCTCCTCTCTCCTTGACTCCCCGCTCAATATTTGTGTCTCCCTCTCTCTGTTACCCTTCTCTCCCACTCTCACTCCTCTCTTTCTATCTCTCATCGCATTCCTCCTCTCCCCTATCCTTCATTTTAACTCAGCCTCTCCCTTGTCACTCCCTCTATGTCTCCACCTCTATGACTCTATGCCTTTGTTTTCCCCTTCATATATATCTATAGTTAATATATATATATATTATATATATTATTATATATATATATATATATATTATATATATATATTTAATATAACAAATTAATGTTGGTTTTTGTTATATTCTTTATGTTAGGTTCCTATACCAATAGGTGTCATTTTTCATGATTGACATTGATGATCTCTAATATGTTCATACCTTTGGCTGGTTGCAAAGGTTTTCCATATTCCCAAGAAATCAAAACATTTAAAAAATGTAAAGAGAGTATGCCTTAAAAGAAAAATCAAAGTGCAATAAGAATGAAATGGTCAAGAAAATGAAAGAAATGAACCCCAAACAAAGGACCATGAAAGTGTGCAAGTCCAAAATTCCACTACTATTCTATTTTTGTAAAGATCTGATGGTGTGTACCTTTTTCATCGATGCTACCATAGATGGATGGCCAAACATTTTAATCTTGGCCAGTTCATGTTTGAATTTACTTGTCTTAGAGATAGAGAAATAATACCTGACCAAACTGTTCAATCTTGGCAGGTAAATAGATAGGTAGAGAAGCAAAGGAGCTCAATTGTTAAAGCTGAGCCCTTGGATGTTATAAGGGTAGATTTAGATAGGATTGCAATGAAAAGAAAAGAAGATTGTAAGGGTCGGCTAGTCTAAGTGCACCCATAGAAGAAGAAGAAGAAATGTTAGGTACATTAGGCTGGGTCGACAGTTTTGATGTTGCAGAAGCATGCTTATGGTTAATTTGGTTTCTCACAGATGTTCATCTAATATCATAAGTACCATGGTAGCTATTTGGTTACAAGTCAAGTGAGGCATGTCTAACATCCCTTCATACTTTTCCCGAAATCGCTTACTAACCTCCCCCCAAGGATATTGAGATCTGTTCAATACTCCTAAATCACTCCATTTCATTAAAAAACTTAAGTAAAACCACATTTTTACTTTGGGAAAGACGCCACATTCCTTGTGTAAAAACTCTTTTTTGATTCCCTTAGCCTAAGTTTCTTAACACTGGACTTAGCGCTTGCGTCCAATCATATCCATATTTTTAATTTTGTGGAAAAACTTGTGAATAGTTTTGAAACCAATGTTTCGGACTAGCTTAGTGAGTCCATCATCAGGGCAATGAGATTTTTATTTGAGAAGAGAGAGCAAGAAATTTCAGAGCCTTATTAATTCTGGCTCTGGAAATTCTCATCTTCTCAAAATTTAGAGCATTGTTAATTATGTCCCTTCCATGGTGGGACTTAATGGTATTGAAGAGGGAGTCCATACAGGTTGCTCGAATTTCTTTTGTGGAAAAACCTGTGAATAGTTTTGAAACCAACGTTTCGGACTAGCTTAGTGAGTCCATCATCAGGGCAATGAGATTTGTATTTGAGAAGAGAGAGCGAGAAATTTCAGAGCCTTATTAATTCTGGCTCTGGAAATTCTCATCTTTTCAAAATTTAGAGCATTGTTCATTAAGTCCCTTCCATGGTGGGACTTAATGGTATTGAAGAGGGACATAATCAACAATGCTCTGAATTTTGAGAAAATGAGAATTTCCAGAGCCAGAATTAATAAGGCTCTGAAATTTCTCGCTCTCTCTTCTCAAATACAAATCTCATTTCCCTGATGATGGACTCACTAAGCTAGTCTGAAACGTTGGTTTCAAAATTGTTCATAGGTTTTTCCACAAAAAAAATTCGAGCAACCTGTATGGACTCCCTCTTCAATACCATTAAGTCCCACCATGGAAGGGACATAATCAACAATGCTCTAAATTTTGAGAAGATGAGAATTTCCAGAGCTAGAATTAATAAGGCTCTGAAATTTCTCGCTCTCTCTTCTCAAATACAAATCTCATTGCCCTGATGATGGACTCACTAAGCTAGTCCGAAACGTTGGTTTCAAAACTGTTCACAGGTTTTTCCACAAAAAAAATTCGAGCAACCTGTATGCACTCCCTCTTCAATACCATATCCATATTGACCAATAACTTTATTATATAAATCCCTGGCAAGATTACCCTTCCCCATATTATCTATGTAAAATAAAACCCCAAAGTATTAATATCCCGCCCCAGTTTAGTTATAAATCATATCATCATGTAACTCGGGGATTAAAGGTTTATCATAAACCTTGTAATAACCCTTTGTGTGCACCATGGGATTTATTTGACCTATGGTTAATTAAATAACCAAACCCGCAACTTGACGAATGAAATTAACCCCGAAACCATTAAAACATGTGATTTTATATATGGGCCCCACGTCGTAACCCTCTTTCGCCTCCAAAGAGTGCCAACCGTTTGATCAACGCCCTCCCATCGGACGACTCCAGTACATATCACTAGCCTTCATCTACCGAAGTTTACTTCCAGGGGAGCCGACAGTATTACCGGCATACTAGGGACACACGACATTCTCCCGCTATGCTCGCGGCCCCTCCGCCCGAAACTGCCTTAGCCCATAAGTGGTGCAGGCTGATACTGCTTACCACCCTCTTGCTGACCCTACCCGCTGATGTGCCACGTCACCTCCACATCACCTCCACGTCACCCTCACATCACCTCCGCTATGCGACAAACTATCCCATCATGCAGACGTCATCCAACCAAAAAGCGCCAAAAGCCCTGTGAAAGCCAATTTTGTTAAAAAACCACGGGAAAATTTCATTTTCACCATTGTTACTATGAAGCTTCTGCATCCAAATTACGTCCTATTGACCGCGAAACACATCCAGTCCGCCACCCCGCCAACCAACTCTAGTGTCTTGATCCATGGTCCGCCATTTGACCTGAAAATACACAGCTTTCATCCCTAATCCAGGTATTTATTCATTTTTTCCCTGCAAACATGCAATTTTTCTTTTCCACCGAAAATTCTACTTGAGAAAGCCAAATTCGAGTTGAAAGCAGTCTGTTTATTCATAAAAAGACTCCCATAAATCTTTTTCTTCCTACTTTTGCTACAAAAACCCAAATTCCAATTTAAAAACACAATAACCAAGTATGGAAGCTCCAATAGCCCTGAACATTGCTCCCCTCAATGCGCCACATAAAGACGTGGAGTGGTTACCCTTGGCTGACAAATATTTTCAAATCCAAGGCTTAATTGGTGACAAAAACCACCTCCAAGCATTTTGTGAAATTAGGAACAGTCACCAAAGTAACTATGATATCTATGGAATATGTGAATCCAACCTACCCATGTACTACCTCCCCTTAGTCAATGTTTTTCGTGATCTTATCCATCTATGTTGTGTCAATTATGAACCTGCCCAAAGAGCAGTTAAGACTCCATCTGGAACTGTCCTCTTTTGTATCACTCCTGAGTCGATCAATGACATGTTACACTTCAAACCCATTCAGCCTCTGGCTCCTCTTTCTATGGGATTCTTGCTCGAGCAGGGCCTTAAACTGCCCAATTCAGAGATAACCCATATTGCTCAAACATTTATGAGACCAGAGCGCCAGCCCCAAGGCCCGCCTCCATTTTTGCATGTTTGGTTCAATGAAGCTGGGAGATTCATTATTGATATGATATCCTATGTCTGGTGATTTAAGACAAGTGAGTATGTTGATGAGACAACCTTAGTTTTGTTGTCCATATTTACTCCAGGACAGACCCCTATTGACAAATATGACTATGCTACTTTCATTGCCAACAAGATCCATAACCAATTCATGAGTCTAGAGAGAGAAGGAGTCTTCAAGTATAAATCTTATATATATCATCTGTTTATGTATTATCAACCAGACATTTTTTAGTTTCCCATTAGAAAATTGAATTCCAAAGGGGAGAGGATGTCTGTGATCTTTTGGATCTCAATCTTCCACCATGTTTCTGGATCCCCTTATACCTACTATGAATTCATTGACTTGTTTATACATCTAGTCTCCTCTCTAATGATGAGAACTCCTCCTCCTAGATTCTCTGGTGATATGCAGAAGATTTTACAGCTCTCCAAAAACTACAGAATAAGTGACTGGTACCTCTATAAGAATCACTCTGAAATCAGAATATATGGCAGTGAGTTGTGCCCTTATAAGCTGCCCAAATATGTGCCTATGATACTGTTTGCATTGGAGTATTTCAGGCAACTTATCAATGCAGATTTGAATCATTTTTGCAGTGCAAAGAAAAAGGCCCAGCTAAGAATAAGAAACCAGCTAGGCCCTTTTATCATTAACAAGAGGGAATCATGGGAAGACGCTGATAGGATATTGGGGGAAGAACTTAAATTTAAGAAAATTTTCTGGTGGGTACCATATGACCCAAATGGCTTTATTGGTGACAGAAAAGTTAAAAACATGATATCAGCCTATAAACATACTAGGATCCCTAAAATAGAGCAATTTTCTAATCAGGATGAGTGGGTAGATTGTACATTAATAGAATAACTTTCTCATCAAGAAGTGATGGAATAAGCTATGAAAGATCTCGAAAATACCCTTGACCTGGACTCTTTTGGACAGGTATCTTTCAAACTACCTCAACAAACCAAAGTTGACCCATCCACTACTGGAACTTCTCAGTGGCCTACACAAGAAAGTAGTACACTAGCTATAGGGACATCAAAGGGAGAACAAGTGCTACTTACAGAGTAGAACATAATGGTAGATCAGCCAGAAACATCAAAGGAACAGGGCCAAGGGAAAAACACCCCTGTCCAAACCAAAGCACCAGAAATTCATGCACTACAGACTCCTCTAAATGAGGAGAAGGGCAAGAAAAGAGACAGAGAAGAAGGCACACCTATGAGTGGACCAGCAAAGCAACCAAGGGAAAAATGGCAAAGAATAAACCCCCTATCCGAAGATGAATTCATTGAGGAAACTGCAGGTAGCCTAAGAGGGGAAAAGATGGTCAACCAAGAGACATCCTCGGGGATAGAAACATCCACCAGCTCTCACAAGCAAGACCTAGGCAAGCAAAATAGTGTGGAAGTTTCATCCACTAGGCTGCAAAGCAAACAAGATTCTGATATCAAAAGAACATTCACAGATATAAAAGCCCAGAATGACCCACTAAGGCTGCAACTTTATAATCGGTTTCTGAAGATGGCCCTGAGCAACCAACAAAGTTTAATGTCTGCATATGACATTAAAGAAGGTAAAAAGATCTTGAGCCATTTTAAGCCTAAAGTGCAACAGCCACAGTCAGCAACTGACTACATCAAGACAAATCTGGAGGTCCTTGCCAAAGAAATTCATCCAATGTACCAGATTGAGTTGCACAAGCAAACTAGAGAAATGGTCTACTCCACATTGGCAGATAAGGCAAGGTTGGCTCATAAATTGCAAAACTCATTAAACAACATGTCTGCTCAACTATATTTGGAGAAGGCATCTTCTTTAGCTAAGGACAATAGGATAAAGTCCTTGGAAGATATTATCATCGTGCTGGGACATGATCCCAACGATTCCAAAGGAATAAAGGCATTGAAAATGAAGAAGGAAGAGGGCATTACTGCCCTCAGGAAACAACCGAAGCTACCTTCTACTATGCATCCACAAACCACAGAAGTTGTACAACAAAATTCAGAGGAGGACATGATAGACCTGCTTATAAGAATGAATGAAAGATTAAGTGAGACAGAGCAGGCATTGGAGAAAGCATTACAAGGAAAGCAGGGAGAGTCAACCTCCCAGCCACCTGGAGTAGCTCCAACAGTCACCACTACCCCTCCTACAGGTATAACAACAATACCTCCCACTATCCCAGTATCAACATCAGAAATCACCACAGGTACCTCAGCAACAGGAGTAGGTAGCAGCACTTCCATGACCACAGAGGAGTTAATAAAAGCTATGGAGGAATTAAAACTCCAAGTATCAGAATTGAAAGAGGCCAAAGAGAAATTGCCAAAATTAGAAGTGAGTTATGATAAGTCCGAGATGACTGTGGCAGAAAAGACAAGAGAGGTTAAAGCATTAGAGAACAAGGTGAAAGCATTGGAAAAGGACCTCTCTTTAGATAAGCCCCTAGGAGAAATCAAAGGCATTTTGTGGGCTAACATCAATCAATCCATTAGTAATGTGTGGAGATCTATTCAAGTTATATATGAGCAGATTGACTTGATAGCAACAACCCAAGTGGAAATTCAAAAGGCCAGAACTTTATTGGGACATATGCCCGAACAGGCCAACAAGATAATACATTTTTTGAACACCACGACCAGTGAAGAACTAGCAGCAATAGACATCAAAGACAAGACATGCACCATTCTAACAATCAAAAGAGTTCTGACCATGAAAACCCTGATGCAAAATTTGGAGAGGAGGTGCCAAGACATGCAAGTGGAGATAAATTCTTTTATAGAAAGACTTGCAGTTTTGCATGAAAAGGGCTTTCCAAGTCTATTGGAGTAATGAATGCCTGATGAGACAAGTTGAGTACACTCAAAAGTTCAATAAACATGTTGCTGATCAATTAAATGCATCATCAAGTACTTCAGGAGAGAAGGCCCCTCCCTCTGGCCAAACCCTCTACAGCAACTTAGAAAATATATTTTATATTGAGCATGAAGTGAAACATATTTTTACAGTCCAGCCTAATTTATTCAAGTACACAGACACTGACGAAACTTTGAGAAAGCTGCAAAGACATAAGTTACCAGAAGAGAAGTGGTGGCAAAGCATGTTGGAAATTCTAGAGACATATTTCTAGTATCTTTTATATCCTTGGTAAATCGAAAGCTTTGGTACCATGTGCCATAAAGTGGAGAGTAGGAATGGATGAGAGTCATGCGGGGTAGCAATGTATCAAATAAAAATTAAATAGAGCCGAGAAATCCGGGGCAGCAGTGCGGAATATCAGTGGAAAACAGCTACCAGCCAACTCGCCAAGCCTAAAGTCAGCATATCTCACCAACTGAGCAGCCAGCACAACAACATTTACTTCTTCATTTATTTCTCCCCGTTTTCAAGATCATTTATTTATCCTTTTAAGTAGGTAGAATGAGTTATTTCTAGATATTATCTCTTTGAGATATTTCGTAACATTTTTGTATAAATACCTCCCCAAGTGAAGTATTCGGGGTTGGTGATGCATTTCTTAGACTACGCTGTAACTCTGAAAATATTATGAATACAAAAGCTATTGGAATCCATTGTTGCTGGACTCTCTGAATGTGGAATTGATAGCAGAGGACTTGTTACAGAATTCTTGAATCACCTTATGGACCAATAAGTCTCTTCTAACTTGTGTCTTACAGTTTCTGTGTTTGCTATATCATATATGTTTCATGAACGAAATAGTAGAGAAAAAGAATAACTCAGAATTTGCTTGTTTCCACTTTGTGTTCGGCCTCTATTATTATTAATGTTTTCTTCAGAATTAGCATAAACAAGAATTCTTAACTGCTACTGTTTCCCCTGATTCTACCATATTGATTAAATGCTAAGAAATTCTTAATTGCTTCTTGGTCATAATCATTCGCCTTCCCTCTGTCAACATGATGAAGGATTCTTAATTACCCTTCACCCACTGACTCCATTCCATCTGATTCCAGCCTATAAATTGTTCCATGATTGATTACCTTGCTCTGTAGTACCACTCTCTGTTAAAGAAACCATATCCAACACTTCATCCTCGTAGACTCCATTAGCCCAACGGACTGAACTTCTTAGACTTACACCCCGGTTCTATTGAATATCACCATCCAAAAATGAAAACAAAACCCTTGTAGTTCATAACTAGCCTAATATAGCTCAAAAAACAAAGCTAAATTATAAAGATAGAGCCCTCTTTGGATGCAGGTTGGCTAGAACTTGTATCTGAAAGATTGGTCTGTGGTTACCTCGGTTGTATTCCCTTTCTTACAACTTTTGGTAACAACCTAAGTGATAACACTTTCCACAACTAGCCCTGGTAGTTAAGTCGAGGGGTCAGAGGGGGGCAAAGCCTCCTCTTTGTTGCGTCAGGCGTAGCAGGGAGAGTAGGGTGGGGGGAGGGAGGGCATGGTGTCATAGGAATTCATGTGGGGTGGAAACCACCCTCTATCGGGCCTAGGGCAGCATCTTAGGAATTTTATTTTGGACCATATATTAGGTGGGCAGACCTACCTATGGCTTTGTGCATGAATTTCACACATGGTTTTGGGAGTGATGGTTTTCGGTCCATGGTATTTTGTAGATGCGGTGAAGAGAACTATAGTTATGTTCTAATCCAAGGTTAATGGATTGGGGTTTATGGATGCTTTGGCATGTAGATATATGTGTTGTAACATTGAAAGGAACATAATGAAAAATCAATCTGGTAGTCCCGATTTTGGGATCCAGGGGAAAATCTCTATGTATATTTTTTGTATGTGTTATGCTCTCGCCATTGTTTATTTTATGTCTTTCGAATTTGAATGTAGGTGAGTTATGTATAGGGTTAAAACCTACATTATTAAATTAATATTATATTAATCAAAAGTATGTAAATTTAATAATATTATATTAATCTTTTATACCAATATTAGTTTTAATGATGTTTTCTTCATGGCATGATAAAAATATTTATAATAAAACTACATAAAATTAATATTTTCAAATATTACAATTTTGATGTGGAAATATTTATGTCTAAAGATTTTAATATGTCCATAGAATATGGTTTTTCTTTTCAAATATTCATTTTATAAATATTTAACTAAAAGAAATATTAAAGGATTTTGGAGCAGGATTTTAGGATTTTGATGGTTTGTGTTGAATTAGACCTTTTCCTTTGATTTAATAAATGGTATTGGTTTTAGTAAAGAGAAAATATGTTTAAAACCTTACCCAATTTGGAAATTTAATGTGGATTTTTTTTTGTGAAAGGTAAATTTATGATCCATTTAAATTCACATATATGACAAAACAACTATTAAAGGGATGAGATAATTTGTTATCCATTCAAATTATATAAATAATATGCAGTTATATTTTAATAATTAGCCTTAGCCCATTAATAAGATTAAAAAGTTATATATAATCTAAATATTCAAGTTATATATAATTTAAGATTCAAGATAATGTTTTGGCCAACATTATCGAAAATTATTTCTATTATTCTTTTCAGGATGTGACATACTTACACATCGGGGTCATACTTAGCTGTAGAGTGAGCCTCTCGGCCCAAACAACAAGTATGATAATTTCAATAAACTATAATTAAGTTACTGAAATATATAAATAAATGAATTTTAAATTATATGCCAGAGGCACTAGTATATAGGAGATGTGCGGAATGTAAGTAATGTAAGAAAAATGTATACTCAAAATAAAAGAAAAAGAAAAATTAACACTTCTAGTTAATGTAAAAGCTAAAATGCAAAATTTATAAAATAAAATATAATGCAAAATGTAAAATCTTTATTAATAATAAAATAATAATTTCTTAGCCATATTTTAATTTAATTAATAAGCACACAATAACTTAATACTTACAATAAACTTACAATACAACAATATTTTAACCATAGATATTCACCCCCTCTTTACCGTGGATATTATTAACTTGTAAATAGGATTTGTTACAATACCATGACTTACGAAAGAATTAAATCTCCAAATATTTTTATGTTCATAAAAACTATATCTATGGAAAAATGACCTGAAACATTTGTTAGTGAATAATTCTTATTGTTAAACAACACTCCAACAAACATTAAAATACATATCAACTCCATTTTAGATTTATATAAAGGAAAAAATATATATAGCGAACAAATTAATTAACACATAAAAACATAAAAATTACACTGGAAACTCAAATAGAAAACAGATATTCAATTAGCATTGGCTAGGCTCTTTATTATGCACATATGTACAAGTTTTAGCATCTATAGTCCATTGGGGCACTCGTCCTTAGTTTGGGTGCCATCCTTCTTCAATCTCGGTAAAAAGAACCCCTTCCCTTGTGGTGAAATAGTATGTGGGATGATGTCTCCACTAGGGGATATCTAAAAGGTCAAGCATTCACAACTCTTCATCTTCCCCAAGCTGACACCTCCTCTGTTGTTGTTGTTTTCTAAATACATTTGGATACTAGAGATCACTTATTGTTTTATTTTTTAATATATGATACACATTTTAAAAATAACATTCTTCATTGACTTCAAATCTGATGTTCTTACATTGTGATTTAATTGATTGTAGGTGTGGACACCATTAATGAAAACACAGGGCACATCACACCAAGAACATATTGTAACTAAACAGTCCCCACTTATTGTTTAAAATTTTTTGCAAAATAATAAATCACTCTTAAAATATTCTTCATGATATGATCATTTTGAATTTTGCTAAATAATTTTTATTTTTGTTTAATAAAATTTTGTGTTTTTATTTTTAGATTTAAATCTATTTTGAAAAAGCTAACACCTTTGCTTCATTAAATTTCATTATCATATTTCAATTAGCTGGCAGTGTATTGCACTTGAAGAAAGAAATATTTTGATTATTAAAATATTTAATCAAATGGTGACCTTTCTCTAGAAACGATCCTTCCATATGGGAGTTTCATTATTGGGAGGTACTTACATTAGATATGGATTTGGGATAACCATGAGGGTGTAATTATTAAACATTCTACAGCACGGATATTTGAACCTAGTTACTAGTCTTGATTTCAAATTATATGCAACATCTGGAACTTTCGTAGGTAGTATCTTTTATGTCAAATACATGGATGAAATCTAGTCTTGATTTCAAATTATATGCAACATCTGGAACTTTCGTATGTAGTATCTTTTATGTCAAATACATGGATGAAATTCTGTTGAAGCTTAGATTAAAGTCATTACAATATTTAAATAATAAAGTATTCTTTATTATCGAGGTTTGTTTAAAATATTCAAAAACGAGTTTAAATAACACAAATTAAGATTTCACCTCAATTTTTTCTATCAGCACTACACTAAAAACAATTTTCTATTTAACGCTCTCCTTGTTAACTTATGGATACAAGTACATTTCCCTATTGTGATTTGAAATCTTGAATCTTCATTCGGGTATTATGTTAAAAGTTATTCTCTTTGAATTTATAGATGCCTAAATACCGCGTACATTTTCTTATCCCCTTTTCTAATTATCTAAATCTAAATAATATGAAATGTAATTCATGCCTAATCTCTTGATTTTGGATATATTCATAAAAATTTATATCTAGATATGAACTTGGAAAAAAAATAGTTTGTTTTTTCATAAATACGACTCTATTTTAAATTTTTCTTTATCTCTATTGAACCATAAAATAATTAAGTATAGTTTTTTCTTTGGTCAATTATTATATACGAGCATAGATCCATCTTAATCAGGGATCTAACATGAGCCGAGAAAGATCAAATTTCTTCCAATGAAAATTTATTTTAGAGTGCAAAAAAAATCTATGGTTTTTTATTGTTTAAATTGTATTTTTGAATGTTATAGAGATTAGATAACATGTGCATGAAACATTTTATCAACACCCATTACACTGAGTTATTTTATTATTAATAAAGTTTTAAGTATTAGTCAATATTAATTCATAAACAAATATTTTGTTCTTAAGCCACATTAGATATTTTATTCTATTTAACAATAAAATATTTTCTTTTAACTTTTTTTTTTGTATATATAACATATATGAAGTTGATATCATGTGTTAAAATATTTTTGAAAAGTATAACATTTAAACATCTTACTCACATACTTTTATTTTTACTTCTAATTACTTTACATGAAATTATATTAGATGATATCAAAAACTAATTAAATATGTATCACATAATTTTTTTTATTTTTAATTATAATGGACATTACTTTTTTATTTAGAGAATATTTTACGTTTGTTTTAAGAGGGATAAAGATACGTAAACATCACCTTCACATTGAAATGTAGAATACGTTTCTCAGTTCAATAAGGACAAATGATTTTTTAATTTTAACATTAATTCAACCTATGTAAAATAAATCGATACCAATTTCCATCCCTTCAAAATATTTAGTGATTATAACTCATAATTCTCTAGATAAAAAAATTGTTACTTTTCACTCTTGAACTCTAGTTGTTAACTTGTTCTTGCTTACAATACAACTTGAACTCCGTTAACTATTAAAGCAAGATATAGTTTATTTAATTTAGGAGCCACTTTCTAACCTATATTTATTTGGTAAGAAATCTAATAGGTTTCTTTAAGTTATTTCTTTAATTTATTCAATTTATTAAGGATTTTATGTAATTTCCTTTTCAATTCAAAGTTTTATATCAAAAATGACGGGAAAAGGAAAAGGAAAATAGGTTAAGGCTTTTATTTTAAGAAAAATGGAATAAATAAATTTTTAGACCTTAAAGTTAAGAAATATAATGAAGAAAAGAACTCAAATGTATTTTTTTATGTAGATATTATCTAGAAGTCAAGGTCATTACACTATCAAGACGGGGAAGAAATTTATGAGTTTATGGAAACCAATAATTTTGAAGACAAAGTGAGTCCAATGGGGATGATTTTGAAGACATAAAAATATCATGTCTATGTTAGCTTCCTACTGTAGCAGGTTATTCATATTTCATGACTGGCATTTTACAGGCCAAATATGTCGTACTTTGTCTGCTGCAATGCTCCATATTTGTTTAAACAGTCTCCAAGTGAAGAAGGCTACCTCAAGTTCATTCAATTGCCTTCCAAATTTTGTAAAATTATCCCGGTATCGCCATTTTTCGGTTAAAGGGAGGTCCAAACAGCTTAACCTTGGTCTCCCTAGGTTTAAATTTCATGTTTTATATAGAGATTGTAAATCTCTCCAAACAGTTTAATCTTGGCAAATTCTTAGATAGGTAGAGAAGCAGAGGAGCCAAATAGCTTAATATGGGCCCTAGAAGAAATAAGGGTAGTATGTAGATAGGAAAGCATAAAAAAAAAAATGAATGATGGGTTTGCAAGTCTAAGTGAACCCTTGAACAAAAGAAGAAAAAATGCTAGGTAAGTAGGCTGGGTAGGTAGTTCTGAGGTTGTTGAATCCTAATTGCTGACCAGTTCCAGGTTTTCAGGTGTCATATCATTTAGGACACAATCAACAAGAATTTGTATGCAAGAAGCTCAAAAGAGGTATAACTAACTCCCCTTCTCTGTTTTCCCCAATCATTAACTAACTTCCCCAGAAGAGGTCAAGATCTGCTTGACACCTCTTAAGTTCCATCATCTTCATGACACTGGCTTGAGTAAAGATCTGCTTTACTCAAAGTTGTTCCATGCTTTCTCTTAAGCATGATTCTACCCCCTTGTAACAGCCTAAGGTCTCCTGAACTTAGTGCTTTCTAACCATCTCCATATTAACCACTAACATTATTATTTAGCTCCCTATTCTTCCCATCCCCTTATTAATACTATGTAAAATCCCCCTACGTAATATCCCTCCTCCTGGTTGAAAAATAACCATAAGTACCCCCGGGAATTGCTCAGTTTATCTTAAACTTAGCAAGAACCCTTGACCTCCAAAACCATCTCCCAGATACAGTGGACTCCTTCCAAAGTATAAGATCCATCTGAGGTAATCGGAGCCCTTCCGAAACCTTAAATTCCCTTTGCACCCACTCACTTGCTCTTTCCTCCCAAAACTTACACTTCATAGAACCCTAAATTCAGATCGAATCATAACATCACACTTTCATCTCCATACAGGTTATCACCCATCTGTCACCACCCGACGCGATATTGCGATATCGGTGGTCAGCGGTCGCAAGCGCCGAATGTCCAACTCAAACACCCTTCGTTCCCCGCCGATGCGATATTGCGATCGCATCAGATTTTCTTCATCGTATTACCTCCAATATCAGCACCTCACCACGTCGCTCTATACAAGGGACCCACCACAGCTGACGTCATCCGCCGTACAGCCGACGTCAGCAGCCAGAAAGCCGAAACTTCGCGCAGGAAGAAAATCCGCACTTCGGAGCTCCAGAACAAGAAACAGAGGCAGTTTTCGATGCAGGATTAGCGTGAAGCGCTAATCACGCATCGCTACGGGAAATAGGCCATTTCAACGAATCTTCGGGGAATCTTCTGATTTCTTAGCCCATTGCGTGCCGAAAAGCCCAAAAATCGCCCGATCATGCCAAAATGTTCCGGTTTAAAGACAACAACAGATCAATGACAGAATTTAAAGTGTATCAGATCAAGTCATCAAGCTTCAAGCGTGTCAAAGAGTATCAGTCGACGGCGGAAGCCATCAATGTAGCAGCAAATGGTATCAATGAAAATCTTGAGGACCAGCCCGAAGTAGGAGAAAATTTAATATCTTCCAGCAGATTCATAGAAAGAGGGCGAAACCACTTGAAGCTCTCAAATCATAATTTTCGCACATTTAATTCACACCAGAGCCAAACTGCAGTTCCCGAAGCACAATCATTCCAGCAGCACCGCATCTAGCTCCCAAGGGCCACCTCATCACCTGTTCCGATCCAGCTGCCCCCAGCGAAGCCAAAAAAGATTTACTTCCATTTAATTCCAGCAACACTTAGAATTTTGAAAAGTTTTCTAGCAGATCTGTCTAGGTCACTTGTAATGATGTCTTTTCGATATTTTGCTTATAAATACCGCCCTGAGCAATGTTGTGAGGGGTTGGTTGGTTGGTAGTAGTTGTTGGTTAGTCTTCCTTCCAACATTTTCTTCGAGTAGAGACTCGCACTGTAACTATTATAATTTCCATAATCAAAGATTGTTGAAAGCATGGATTGCGAAACTACTTGATGTTTTCTCTTGGTCAAGGAATGATTACGAAATTCTTGTCCTTCTACATGATCTAATAAGTGTTCCTCTCCTCTATTAAATTTTATGTTTTTTACCGCCGTTCTGCCTTCTAAATTGCAGGAAAAAAGAATAGCTTAAGATTTGTTTCATTACACCTTAAGCTTCATTTTTTGTGTTTCTCAATGTTTTTCTTCAGAAATAGTTTATGAACATGTATTCTTAAATGATCTTGTTTACGTTGTTTTCTTTCACATATGAGTGCATATCTTAGGAATTATTAACTGCTCCTGGATCCCATTCATCCATTTTCCTCTTTTTCAACATGAATGAAATGACTCTCCTTTGCCTTTCATCCCTGATGTTCATACAGTACTTTTAGCAGACCATAATTGTAATCCTGTGTGGCTATCCGCTCTGTATCCCCTTGTGACCAAGAAAACGCTCGCAAGCCTCAATCTGTGACTCCATGCCCAATGGTTCGAAACTTATCACACCTTACCTTGCCTCTTTCCTCGAGAATCCTACCTCCCATCCAATCACAAACAACACTCCCTTGAAGTCAGAAAGCTAGCCTAAAATCATCAACTAAGGTTGAATCATAAGGAGAGCGCCCTCTCCGATTGCAGGTGGGCTAGAACCTATAATCCAAAGATTGGTTTGTGGTTACCTCGGCCGTATCCCTATTAGGAGCCTAAGGACAACCTAAGTGATAAAATAATGGCGACTCCACTGGGGACCTCCTCAGATAAATTTATGAAACCAGTCTGCAGCCCTACAAAGGAAGAAACTGACTTGTAAAAGCCTCGGTTGACCTGTACCTGTGTACTCCATTGGGGATTCAAGCGCTTTGTTCATCTTTAAACCCCAGTGGAGAAAGTGCTTCTGTTCTTCAAATTTTGTCACACTTATTCTGGTCTTTGATGGTGGACAGAGATCAGGGACTTCAAAGGCCTAGACATCCACCTGGCGACTCCACTTCAATTTCAATCGAAGGCTCCACTGAGGAACGAACCAAATGTTATAGCCAAGTGCTCCACGTATTAACCATAAGAGAGAATGACCGAATCCTGGGAGGAACTTCCATTTGATGAAGCCTTAGATGAATGCAGAGAAGCTTTATCAGAGTTTGAGCTTAATGAAGAATTTTTCAGAGCAGTATTGTCAAAAATATCTGGCGGCCAGAATAAACTTTTCCTTGAATTGGTTTTTGAAAAATATGAGAAGGAAATTGAACTCTTTGGAGCTCAGATACAATCTTATAATTTCCGCGACCCTCAAGAGTTTTACCAAAATCTTCCTCCCCCAGTTCACAAGGAAATAGTTTTATCTACTGAATTAGAGTTTGAGTATAATATGGGTTCCAAGGCAAAGACAGAAGGATCAGCTACTAGGATCATTACCAAATATGCAACTACTTCGTGTGACCCAAGAGACACGGAATCATGCCGAAGTCTCCCTTCCCCTATTCAGGAGGAAACATTGTTACCTGAGGACCTGCAGATTCTGTATGATTCGGTTTTCAAGGCAAAGACAGAAGGACTAGCTGCTAGGATCATTACCGAAGATGCAGCCACTCCATCTGACCAAGAAGACCCTGAATCATGCCGAAATCTCCCGTCCCCAACTCAGGAGGAGATGCTGCTACCTGCTGATTTACAAACTCTGTATGATTTTATTGGCAAGACAGAGACAGAACGGTCGACCGCCAGGCTTATCACCGAGGATGCAGCCGCTCCGTCTGACCAAGAAGACCCAGAAGAAGTTCTCTCACATGATAAGTTTATTGATCCCATTGCATACTACATGGAACTTCTGCTTAACCCAAGTTCGTTAGCGTGCTTTCTCAGTGAAGACCACATACTTCAACAACAACAGGTAGATGCCACAATTTTGATGATGAGGGCATACACCCGAATGATGCTTTCACGTGCAAAAACTATCAGTCAGCAAGTTCATCTTGTTTCTCAGTTGTTAAATGGCTGCACTGGTTGTTTGATTTCACCTAACAGCAAAGTAAGTGCCTATTAGGGTAAGTAGGTAGGAAAAATAAGGCACCCGGAGAAAACAATTTTGCAGAAGACAGCAACTACTAAAGGCCAAGGCGGTCTGACCTGTTGTTCTTGACTTCTCACAGGGAGAAGCCATCCCCAAGTGGAGCCACTGTTAGCTTCCTGCTGTAGCAGGTTATTCATATTTCATAACTGGCATTTTACAGGCCAAATATGTCGTACTTTGCCTGCTGCAATGCTCCATATTTGTTTAAACAGTCTCCAAGTGAAGAAGGCTACCTCAAGTTCATTCAATTGCCTTCCAAATTTTGTAAAGTTATCCTGGTATGGCCATTTTTCGGTTAAAGGGAGGTCCAAACAACTTAACCTTGGTCTCCCTGGGTTTAAATTTCCTGTTTTAGAATATAGAGATTGTAAATCTGTCCAAACAGTTTAATCTTGGCAGATTCTTAGATAGTAGAGAAGCAGAGGAGCCCAACAGCTTAATTTGGGCACTGAAGAAATAGGGTAGTATGTAGATAGGAAGCATCAAAAGAAAAAGAATGATGGGTTTGCAAGTCTAAGTGCACCCCCAAACAAAAGAAGAAAAAATGCTAGGTAAGTAGGCTGGGTAGGTAGTTCTGAGGTTGTTGAATCCTAATTGCTGACCAGTTCCAGGTTTTCAGGTGTCATATCATTCAGGACACAATCAGTAAGAATTTGTATGCAAGAAGCTCAAAAGAGGTATACCTAACTCCCCTTCTCTGTTTTCCCCAATCATTAACTAACTTCCCCAAAAGAGGTCAAGATCTACTTGACACCTCTTAAGTTCGATCATCTTCATGACACTGGCTTGAGTAAAGATCTGCTTTACTCAAAGTTGTTCCATGCTTTCTCTTAAGCATGGTTCTACCCCCTTGTAATAGCCTAAGGTCTCCTGAACTTAGCGCTTTCTAACCATCTCCATATTAACCACTAACATTATTATTTAGCTCCCTATTCTTCCCATCCCCTTATTAATACTATGTAAAATCCGCCTACGTAATATCCCTCCTCCTGGTTGAAAAATAACCATAAGTACCCCTGGGAATTGCTCAGTTTATCTGAAACTTAGCAAGAACCCTTGACCTCCAAAACCATCTCCTAGATACAATGGACTCCTTCCAAAGTATAAAATCCATCTGAGGTAATCGGACCCCTTCCGAAACCTCAAATTCCCTTTGCACCCACTCACTTGCTCTTTCCTCCCAAAACTTACACTTCATAGAACCCTAAAGCCAGATCGCATCCCAGCATCGCACTTTCATCTCCATACAGGTTATCACCCATCTGTCACCACCCGACGCGATATTGCGATATCGGCAGTCAGCGGTGGCAAGCGCCGAATGTCCAACTCAAGCACCCTCTGTTCCCCGCCGATGCGATGTTGCGATCGCATCAGAGTTTCTTCATCGCATTACCTCCAGTATCAGCACCTCACCACGTCGCTTTGTTCCACGGACCCACCACAACTAACGTCATCCACCGTACAGCCAATGTCATGCTGACGTCAGCAGCCAGAAAGCCGAAACTTCGCGCAGGAAGAAAAATCGCACTTCGGAGCTCTAGAACAAGAAACATAGGCAGTTTTCGATGCGCGATTAGCGCGAAGCGCTAATCGCGCATCGCTACGTGAAATAGGCCATTTCGAGGAATCTTCAGGGAATCTTCTGATTTCTTAGCCCATTGTGCGCCGAAAAGCCCGAAAATCGCTTGATCGTGCCAAAATGATCCAGTTTAAAGACAATAGCAGATCAATGACATAATTTAAAGTGTATCGGATCAAGTCATCAAGCTTCAAGCGTGTCAAAGAGTATCAGTCGACGGCAGAAGCCATCAATGTAGCGGCAAAGAGTATCAGTGAAAATCTTGAGGAGCGGCTCGAAGCAGGAGAAAATTTAATATCTTCCAGCAGATTCATAGAAAGAGGGCAAAACCACTTGAAGCTCTCAAATCATAATTATTGCACATTTAATTCACACCAGAGCCGAACTGCAGTTCCCGAAGCACAATCATTCCAGCAGCACCGCATCTAGCAGAAAAGATCCACCTCGTCACCTGTTCCAATCCAGCTGCCCCCAGTGCAGCCAAAAAAGATTTACTTGCATTTAATTCCAGCAACACTTAAAATTTTGAAAAGTTTTCTAGCAGATCTGTCTAGGTCACTTGTAATCATGTCTTTCCGATATTTTTCTTATAAATACCGCCCTAAGCAATGTTGTGAGGGGTTGGTTGGTTGGTAGTATTTGTTGGTCAGTCTTTTTTCCAGCATTTTCTCCGAGCAGAGACTCGCACTGTAACTGTTATAATTTCCATAATCAAAGATTGCTGAAAGAATGGATTGCGAAACTACTTGATGTTTTCTCTTGGTCAAGGAATGATTACGGAATTCCTGTGCTTCTACATGATCCAATAAGTGTTCCTCTCCTCTGTTAAATTTTATGCTTTTTATCGCCGTTCCGCCTTCTAAATTGCAGGAAAAAAGAATAGCTCAAGATTTGTTTCATTACACCTTAAGTTCAATTTCTGTGTTTCTCAATGTTTTCTTCAGAAATAGTTATGAACATGTATTCTTAAATGATCTTGTTTACACTGTTTCTTTCACATATGAGTGCATGTCTTAGGAATTCTTAACTGCTTCTGGATCCCATTCATCCATTTCTCCTCTTTTTCAGCATGATGAAATGATTCTCCTTTGCCTTTCATCCCTGATGTCCATTCCATACTTTCAGCAGACCAATAATTGTATCCTGTGTGGCTATCCCGCTCTGTATCCCCTTGTGACCAAGAAAACGCTCGCAAGCCTCAATCTGTGACTCCATGCCCAATGGTTCGAAACTTATCACACCTTACCTTGCCTCTTTCCTTGAGAATCCTACCTCCCATCCAATCACAAACAACACTCCCTTGAAGTCAGAAAGCTAGCCTAAAATCATCAACTAAGGTTGAATCATAAGGAGAGAGCCCTCTCCGATTGTTTTGTGGTTACCTCGGCCGTATCCCTATTAGGAGCCTAGGGACAACCTGAGTGTTAACAGTCTACATAAGGTAGCTTCTAGGATGGTTATTCTTCGAAAGTATGACATGGTACATCAGATAATATCTTATGTCAATAACAAAACCTATATGATAGTTAATCATATATCGTTAATAGTGGGATATTTTAAGCGAGATGATATTGCTGAAATGTATAAGTTAAATTTCCCTTAGGTTTATTTGGATGAGACATTTTTTCCTTTACTTTGAAGAAGATGTTTTGAAAGATGAAAAGGTAGAAATGGTTCAGTTCCCTTAGGTTTATTTGGATGACACATTTTTTCCTTTACTTTGAAGAAGATGTTTTGAAATATGAAAAGGTAGAAATGGTTCAATTGATTATAGATTGGTGTTATGACCCAAACTCATTTGAAATTACACTTAGAAAATGGGATCCGATTAAAAGACTCATAAGGACACATATTATAGCTAATGTTATGATATGTAGACACTATGGCAAGAAAAACCCACAACATTTGTTCCCCTATTACATTAAATTCTAAAAAGGGAAATATATTTATTTAGGCAGTAATCTTATTTTTCAACATCTTTCAAGTATTCAAGAGATCACTAGAATCCCCTCTATGGTTTGGCATTGGATTAATTGTATTAACCTAGTTGATAGATGTTGTATGTGACACCACTCCTTTTCCTTGACGAAGTGGAGTTGGTCGCCCAATGAAAAAACAATCCATGTTTACTCCTCAATGTTATGGACCAAGAAATATAAAAACCATTTCTATGACATATGTGGTTATTCATGGCCCGTTTACATGATTTTCCATTTGATAGAACAATTTCCAAAATCACAAAGGAACTAAAATATGCTCTAGAGAATATAAGTGACTAGTACATTGATGAGTCTTTCTCCTATTCCATGTTGAGAAACCAATAAGTTAGAAATTAAGGTTGCTTTCTCTTACTTGATAATTGTTTGTGAGTATTTTGTTGCTTCTTATTCTTTTATTATGTTCTCCCTCATCTAACAATTATCAAAACATAAAACATGAATATCATAAGAGACAAAGAACATAGGAAATTAGTCTCCAAGATAGGGAAAAACCCCAGAAGGGGGAAAATCCAAGCGACTTGGTTTTGTGAAGACACATTGACTCAAAAATAAATTTATTTTCATTTCTTCCAAAAAGTCCAAATGTGACTTTGACTCAATGACTCATAATAAATTTTCTTTTTGACTGAAATGATCCTACAAGAATAAAAACATGCTTTCACTAGAAAAATAATACTAATAAAAAAATTGTTTTCTTTCTTTTTTAATCTTCTTAAAATACATATTGATACAAGTACAATGATAATTATGAAGACAACACCTAGTTATTTTTCCAACACTCCCTCTTAACTAGGAAGGTATTCATAATGACACAACATGATAAAATTAAATTCTCAAATTGAAATGTTCATATAAGAAAGGATCTAGATTGATAAGCATAAACGATGATAACATCATCATAACCAACATTGTCAAACTACTAAGGCCTTCACAAGCTCAATCTATCTCTCCACTAGATCATATCACAATGTTAGGAGGCATTGCATAGGACACTACACTTCCTCTCTGAAGCTCATACTCCACCCAGGATTACGGGGTATGTCCTCCACTGGGCCATTACCCTCAAGGAAATACCTATCCACCAGATCATTCTTTATCCATGTACATGTACTTGACTTAGGATGTCAATCTTAATCGGCCATAGTACATGACTCAAGAATGTTTTTCCAGGATGCATATCCAATCCACCATTCTCCTTATCCATGTCCATGTACTTGACTTAGGATGTTAATCCTATTTTTTCATGGTACATGACACAAGGGAAAACATGTTTCCAACCCTACTCCCTCTTAGCTTATGAGTAAAAATACATACTCACTCCATCTCAGGAGAGTACATCTACAAGCCTAAGTTTGTGTTACATCAACTACTTGTTTTATTGTGGAGATATGTTGTAGCTTTACGTCTAGCTTCCTCAAGAAACTCTCTTATCACACGGTTTTCCCTACTAGAACCCATTTAAATTAGGGAATAATACACTGCTTCTTAACAATCCATTGGCACCTTCAATGAATCATTGTACATGATGTATTCTAGGCATCCTCCAAACAATGTACCAGCTACTCCAAAATGTTCTTCCTAGATCTATCCTTATATAGTCTACCAACTAATTAGTCTGAGGCTTACATATGATTCCTCCATAATCATCAATGTACTAGGGTAGCCAACACACCATCCAATGAAACTTGAACATAGTTCGCTATCCTTAGCCTCCAATATACAACTCTTTAATATGCTTTATTAGTCAACATATCTCCATAGGCTCAAACAACTATACCCTCTAGATGCTTCTTAGCTCATTAAGGATGTCAAAACATAGGGTCTTCTATAATGTTTCCTACTTCTGTCACATTATTGTATCAAGATGACAAGTCTATTGAAATGGAGGTTGCCCCTTCTTCACACCTAAACAACCCTTTGGAGCATAGTGAACTAGGGCTTGTTCACTAGCCCTTTTGACTTCCTTCTTTTATCCTTCAAAGAACCATGTTATGGAACAAACTCACAAAAAGATAAAAAAGATAGATCAACGACTTAAAAATCAGCCTCTTCGAGGGGGTAACCTCCTTTACATTACACAAATGAACAATTATTGGATGATACAAATGACAAGACCTCCTTTATATATATAAGAGTCTAAGGGGTCCCAATATAATTAGAGCCTACATAAAAATAATATTTTAGGGGCAGAAAAATAACAATAGTGGGCTTTTATGGGGCATAATAATAACAACATGGGGACAATATGGGCAGAATAATACAATAAGTGGGTTGCACTAATAACAATAAGAGGTTACACCAGTAGTATAGGGACTTAACATGCCCCTCTCCTTCAAAAAGTGTTGTCCTCAATGCTTGAGTAGTTCTGGATGCTTCTATGTAAAATTCTCATCCTCCCATGTGGAATCATTAGCGGGTAAGTTCTTCTAGTTGAGGAGATACTCTAAAATTTATCAATTCTTTAGCTGTTGATTTCTTGTTTTTGTGACTACTTCTGGTTAAAATGTGATTTTTCCTTCCTCATTAAGTTTTGACAATATTGTTTGAACTAAGATCGTCTCACCTATAACCTTCTTTAAGCATGAAACATTGAAAATTGGGTGCACTCGGGAAGATGCAGGAAGTTCCAATTTGTATGCCATAGTACCAATGTTTTGTAACACCTTGTATGGACCATAATACTTTGGTGATAATTATTATCCTTGTTAGCTTTCTTGACGAACATTTGTTTGTATGGTTGTGGTCTTAGAAATACCTAGTCACCTACATCAAAACTTCTTTCATTGCGATGTTGATCTACCTGTTGTTTCATTCTATTATGCATCAAAGTGAGGTTATCCTTTAAGACTTTGAGAGCTTGTTGTTGATTCTCGATGTCATATTCCATTGCTTGAAGCTTATAATTTTCTTTAGAAGATAATGTTATGGAAGGTGGATTATATCCATAAAATTCCATAAATGCGGTCATTTTTTCCACCGTATGGAAGGAAGGGTTATACCACCATTCAGCCAAAGCCAACCACTTGACCCATTGTGTTTGTTTATTAGATACAAGGCAACGAAGATATCCTTCCAAACATTTGTTCACTATCTTAGTTTCCCATCAGACTGAGGATGATAGGATGAGCTATTATCTAACTGAGTACCCAAATATTCCACCTCTTGTACTCCAAAGAAACACTTGGAGTTTTTTCCATATAATTGTTTCTCTTCCAATATTTTGGGCACCCTGTCAACATGTTGAACATGATCCTTCGAGGACTTGTTGTAGTTTAATATATCATCAAAAAATACTAACACAAATTTTAAAAGAAAGTGTTTGAAAATGGAATTCATCAAACCATGAAATGTAGAAGGTGCATTGGTAAGGCCAAAAGCCATGACCAAAAATTCATAATGAACCTCATGAGTTATAAATGTTGTTTTTGGAATGCCTTCAGTCTTCATTTTGATTTTGTGATATCCTGAATGAAGATCCAACTTGGTGAAGTAAATTGCTCCATGTAATACATACAATAATTCATCAATGATAGGAATGAGAAATTTATCTTTAATAGTAAGCTTCTTGATCTCCCTATAATCCAAACAGATGCACCACGATCCATCCTTCTTGTGTACAAATACCATTGGAGTAGAGAATGAACTTTCAATAGGTTGAATTATACTAAGCTCTAGCATTTCAAGAACAATACATTGAATTTCACTCTTTTGGTCACATGGATATCTGTAAGGCATGATGTTTGGGGGAAGACTTCCTCAAATCAAATGAATATCATGGTCATGATCATGAATAGGTGGGAGGCCTTTAGGAGTCTCAAATACCTTGGAATGATTTTCAAAATGTTTTGGAGATTTGGATAAATAGATGATTTCGATGTGGGAACCTCTAGTGAACATAATTGGGCAATTATGGCTCACTGTTGTTTCTTTAGAATCTTTGTCATGTTTTTAGAGCTTATTATCTTTCCCGGTTTCCCTGCGATACCCCTTAGTTCAACTTGCTTTCCTTCCCAAAAAAAATCAAGAAAGGTTCTTGAAAATTAATAGCTATCATACCCAAATATTGTAGCCATTAGACTCCTAGTACAACATCTGCACCACCTATTGGAATGGAAATAATTGGACTATTCAAGACATATTCTCTGATGGATAGCTTGATATTATGGCACTTTCCAGAGAAATTTATGGTTCCTCCATTTGAAAACATTACTTGACACTCTAGTGCTAGATATAGGAAGCGATTCAATTCCTTGGCTATCTTACAATGAACAAAATTATGGGTACTAACCGAATCAATCAACACTATTACCTTTTTCTTCTTGACATTCCCTTCTATCTTGAGAGTTTCAGGAGTGGTAATTGCTATCATTGCATTACAAGACATGGTCAGATTCATTTCTTCTTTCTTTGGGAGTGGTTCCTGGTGTATATCCTCTTATTTTTCATTTCTTGTCCATTTTCTTGCTCCTCTTCCCCATATATGTAAATTAATTTCTTCTCAACACACTTATGACCTTTAGTGTATTTACTATCACAATTGTAAAAAGTCCCTTTTGCTATTTTTTCTTCCAATTTTTTTGGTGTCAAACTTCTAAGTAGTGAAAATCTAGGAGCAACAACACTTCCATCTTTATAGTTGGGAGTGGTAGGCTTCCTTGTTGCCATAATTTCTCTTTCCCTTTTTCTTTCCAATATGAATGCCTTATCCAATGAACCAGGTTCCCAAAGGTGAAACTCATGGTTGACGTTATCCTTTAAAGTCCCTATGAACACATCAATCCTATGCTCCTCTAAAATATATTTTACCCTTATATTCAATTTTTGGAATTCCTCAATGTGCTTCATCATTGAACCCTTTTGTTTGAGATTTATCAATTGGATAAAAAAAGTGTTGCTTTTTGTATCCTCATAATGTGCTATAATTTATTCCATAAAAAGTGCTCAGGTGAGAATTTATTTATGAGAGCAAGGCCATCAATACCATACAAACTGATTTAGCTCAAAACATAAAGTTGTAATATGTATTGCTTGTGTCTTTTTCACATTATGTAGATCAAAATATTGCTCCATCTGTAGTATCCATGTTACGGGATCCTTTGCGATCAAACTTCCTCATATTGATATTTGGAACACAGTGGGTCTTCAATCCAATGTTAGAGTCTATGAAATCATGAGTAACATTTATTTTGTTCTCATCATGAGTTTCCTTTACTACCTTTTCGCTACCAATAAGCATTTCTTGTAGCAAATTTGTCAAATATGTTTTCAAATCTTCCATGTTGCCTTTAAGTTTTTCTTCTATACCATCCATATTAGCTTCCATGCCATCCATCTTAGCTTCCACACCTTTCTTCAAACCATCCATCTTAGCATCTGTTACTTTTTCTGAGAGTGAATTTTGTTGCACTTGGTCTCATAATTTTGATATATCATGTTGCATTTCTTCCTCTTATTCATGAGTCATGCTAGAGCTTTCAGGTTGCTTGCCAGGTGTTTCCATTTTCTTTCTGTGGCACATCAATTAATGATAATAATGCTGCACTATGCCCTTGGAATTCCTTCAAACTAAATTTTCAGCCGAACTTATGCAAAATTTTAAAAAAGCTACCTATCGTTTTTCACTTTGTAGGAGCTTGATATTGAATCTATTGTATCTATATAATTTCCAATCTTGAAAGTCTAAAATTACATGTCACGGTAGCACATTGAGTCATACTTCCAAGCCCACAAGTATGATTAAGATTGGATTCTCCAAGGAAGAATTATGCCAAATCTCCCATGATGACCTGATTATAGACTAGTTCAGTAGAGCGAATTTCTACGAAGTGCCACATGTCGTTGTTTCGACCTTACGACTTTAAACTAGTACAAAGAAAGACACAGGCTGTCCTATTTCTTTTTTATGTTTAACTATGATTGTGGCATAGATCAGAACTTTGGAAAGTTTTGTTTCTATTAGCTGCTGTAAATCTACAATGTTTAACAACCATTTATACTGTTGAGATTGTTTATCATCCACAATCTTAAGTGGGTTCTTTTCATACATCTTTGAGAAGAAAACACTACAACAAAATTGTCGACTCTACATGTTTTATACTTTAGATCCAGAAAATTGGGTGAACTTTAGTTTTCAACTTAGGGTTTCTTATTTTTTTAGTCTCTTGATATTTCCTACCTTTTTCACCCTTGATCTATTAAATTTCTGACTTCCACAAGTTTTATAGTCTTTTCCGTAGATTAGAGGAACTAGTTGTGACAGAGATGGCAACTTTTTCCAAGATTTGGCGACCAACAATCAAGGAGAAGAAATCAAAATTTTTAGCCCAAAAGGTGTGATTTGGAGTCGAGAGTGCACCTTTCAGCCCAAAAACTACTATCTCACCTAAAAACAGGTCAATAACTGTGATTTTAGGGTTTCCGGATTTTTATCAGATCGGTTACTAGATTTTGCCACAAACTGTCTGCTAGGTTGCTTTACCTTTGTCTCATCCTCCTTAGGCCTTGATATACTCTGATTTATTACTATTTAGCCCCGTAGGGTTTCTAGTATACTTCCTCCTTTATAGGAGGAGTTTAGCTAAGTGAGTAGTCTGAGTTTCTGCAACACTTTTAGCCATAGTTTCCATATCAGGACCCTTCTACTTCAGATCTATAAAGTTAGGTTGTCGCCATCCATAGTTTCATATTAAAACTTTCTTAGTCTTTGGCCTTAGGGTCCCATCGGTTTCACTAGGTTTTTCACCCATATTCCTATCATTCTGTAGTGATTTTCCTCTCCGTTTTTTTGTTTTTGTTTCACCACTTTCCAGCAGCCTAGTGTCATTTAATCCCAGTCACACCAAAAATTAGATCTCTTGACCTTTCTACTGTTTTTTACATCGGTTTAGCCACCAACTAGCATAGTGTTTGCAAAACCAGTTTGGGTACGGTTTAGTTAATTGTTTTGTTGTTCATTTTCTGTTGTTAATTTCAGTTTATTTTCAGCAAGATTTTTTATTTCTTACAAACAAGATCTGGGCTTAATCAGTAAATACACTTTCACACATAATCACACCTTAAGTGTGTTAGATAAACTTGACCCTATGGTGGAGTTGAGGTTATGTCAACAGTTATGGTTAAGAGTTGTGGTTTTGGGCACCTAGTATTGGTGACTCATGGTATGGAGCTCATGGTATTACATGTAGTTGGAGCCCTTAAAAGGCTTGTGTATTCTCCATTGTAAGTAGCCATGGTTGAGCGGTGAAGGCTCGGGTTGTTGGCCAACTTGGCTGTGTTTTAGCCAAGGACAATAGTAGATCTATTGTTGGTTGGTTTTTCTCCCAATTGGGGTTTTCCAAATAATCATGGTGTACATGGTTTGAATGTGTATTTCTTGATTGTTATATTTATTTCTCTTGAACCCTAACAAGTGGTATCAGAGCTCTCGTTGGCAAAGGCCTTGGATAGCTATTCGAAATGTTCCCATAGACGAAGTGGTGGTGCTAGTTGAAGCAATAGCTCGTTGTACATACCAGCAATGTCCGTTGAGTGATGGTTCGATGAGGAGTAAGGAGAAAATGAAGTATCGAGCCTTTGCCAAGCCCTGGGAATATCTTTCTGGAAATTTAAATTAAATTTTGAAAGTTTAAATTAGATTAAGTTGAGTTGCTGCCTGTTAAAAGACCAGCGTGGCATATTGCCAAAAGTTGAAGGAGGACTGTGTTGTGTGCAAGACCACTTTTCTGAGTGTTGCGTGACCAAAGATGCGTGACCAGAGACCTCTGCATGCAAGAGACGCTGTCAAACCACTGTCATTGCAACCTGCGTGTAAGAGAGGAAGACTTGCTGTTGAGTGGCAGAAAGGATGCTGCTGCGTGGCGTAAGGAGCAAAAAGAGGAGCGTGTGGGCTTTGCTACGTGAATGAAAGCCATCTGCCTACGTGGAGCTGTTTCCAAATGCTCTGCCTCTTATTGTCTCTGTGTGTTGGTTGGGTGAGAAGCGTGGAGCAGTTATAGAAGTGTGGATCAATCCAAACCCTCTCCATGTTGTCCCTTCTCCGTGTTGTTTGGGTGGGAAGCATGGAGCAGTTGCAGAAGCGTGGAGTAGTTGCAGCCGCCAAACCCTCTGCGTGCTATTGTCGAGAGGCTGCGTGCTAGGCAGAAAAAGCGTGGAAGCATGAAGAGGACCCCTCAAGAGACAGACCTATTGACTATGTGAGTTGAGTCCATTTCGTGTTGCTAGAGCACTACTGAAAAAAACTCATGCCGTAGTTGTGAAGGGTCCAAGAATTTTGAGTCGAAAACCTGTCTGATCTGCTAAATCCGAGAGATCAAAACAACAGAACAGAGCATTGTTTTCAGAAAATCAAGAAATTAAGGGTGAAATGCATGGTTAAACTTGCAACAGTTCAAGTTGTGTGTGGGTCAAGATAGCAAGAAAACAAAAATAAAATGGAAATTTTCATGTAAATGGATATACGAGACTATAAGACCTGGTAAGGCATGCATACCCTAGTAAATCACTGGTAAAGTCTAAATGTCCACTTGGGTGATATGGGGATGCATGTAATGTTATGATGAAGCATGCTAAACTAGGACAGCTTGTGAGATTATCAAATACCCTAACATTGACTGGTAGGGCCTAGAGTTGAGTGGTCGTTGGCTCACTTGGCAGATTTGGCTAGATTTGGCCAAGGAAAACCCAAAGTCAAGTTTAAATGGGCGATTGTTAGATAAACTTTACCCTATGGTGGAGTTCAGGTTATGTCAACAATTATGGTTAACAGTTGTGGTTTTGGGCACCTAGTATTGGTGACTCATGGTATTACATGTAGTTGAAGCCCTTGAAAGGTTTGTGTATTCTCCAATATAGGTAGCCATGGTTGAGCGGTGAAAGCTTAGGTTGTTGGCCAACTTGGCTGTGTTTTAGCCAAGGAGAATAATAGATCTATTGTTGGTTGGTTTTTCCCCCAATTGGGGTTTTCCAAATAATCATGGTGTACATGGCTTCAATGTGTATTTCTTGATTGTTATATTTATTTCTCTTGAACCCTAACAAGGTGAAGGGTGTTTGGTTTACACCACCAAGCCAAGACTTAATGTAACAAATTTATCTCCCCTCACTAAGACACATGCATATTGTTGATCTCCATTCACCATTTTTGTTTCACGTGTGTCGTTCCACCATTGTGCCACCTAGGCGTTTGTCACGGAGACTATTAGGCCTTCACCCCAGTTTTCCGCTTCGGCATATTACCCTTCCCCTTTGGGTTTGAGTTCATAGCCCTCCGAGTCCCCATATTGACTCGTCCTGGTTCATTCGATTCCTCATTTGGTTCTGAGCCTCCTTCACCGCATATCTTCACCATGTTTGGACCCACAGCTGGTGCAGGAACCCACCCTATTTTTGTATTCAGTTCTATCTCGATATTCACAACAAGCGAAATAGTCTCAAAAATTGTTCTAGAAACCCCCATGCTCCCTTTTATGGCTGGGTTAGGTCTACCAGATTTTACCTAGTTGATAAATGACCCCATACACCACAATGCTAATTGGCTTGGTATGCTGACTAAGCTTCCCTCAGACATCCAAAAATTTGAGGGAAATACTGGAGAGCATCCTACCAAACATGTTTGTTCCTTCCACGTGTCGTTTTCATCCAACTCCATTACCAATGACTCCATTCATCTTCAGTTGTTCCAATGCACACTCACTTGAGATGTTGCAAAATGGTATGTAGACCGGCCCACCACATCCCCTCATTACATTTTTGTAATGCTTGGTAATGTGTTCCTCTCATATTTCCAGTTACCTCTATGGTATGACACCAGTATGGAGCTATTGACCTTATTTCTTCATTCCTCCTCCACTCGCCTTTTCAACGATGTTCAAGAGTGGCGTAGAAGGACAAGAACATGTCGTGCCCCACCCTTCGAAGACTGTGTCTACCTAGATTGGTTTCTTAGGAGCATTTTAGAACCCATTGGAAAAGATGTTCTGTCACATTTTCCTCAGATAGAGGAAGAATCTCTCCAAACCGCTCTAAGATGTGACCTGATTTACACACAATTTGATTATGTCTATACCGTCATTCCAAACCTCCCTCTTCCTAAAAGTGCCAATGCACCGAGGCATCTCACGCCACTAATGGTACCATTGGAACCGTTTCACACCTTTCACAATATACTCATCAAAGTTATAGCTATCCACGGGGGAGGCACCAATTGCTCTAATACTCATGCCCCTCCTTCTAGCAACATGTTTTCAGGGCCCCAACTTGTCTACCAAACCATTTCTCCTCCTTATGTAGAACTAAGTGATCCAGCCCCTCAAGCATTAACGTCTTAGCCTCCCATGCATCCTCAGCCCCAGCAGCCACTACCCCCTCAGGGTCAAGTGTTTGCACAAAAGAGTGTGACCAATCCATAATCTTTGAAGAAAAAGAATAAGGGGAAGGGTAACAAGGTTAACTTGGGTAATCAAGGTAACCAACCTATTGAACCCTAGGGGAACGCGCCTAACACTAACAACCAACAACAGAGCAGTTAGCCCAAGCAGAACAAGCCTATTCGTATGAACAAGCCTTGTGCATGTTGTGGTGTAAATTCCCATTATACACATGAGTGTCCTCTCTTACCCCAGACGCGCCAAATGTGGGAAGCTCAAGAAGCTTCTAGAGGTCAACAATCGCCTGAGAATCCTATGCCATTTCAATCAACACTGGTTACAAATCCTTTCTCTCAGCAAGGATTTGTTGGTGCTCAACCTCAGCCCGGTCAAGCAACCCATCCTCCCAACCTTCTAGTCTTGGTTACTACCAGATCCTTATGATGAATTCTGATGTGGTTAACCCCTCTGATATCATCCCGCAAACTTGGTCGCATCAATATGACAAGCCGTCAACTTCGTCTGCCACTTAGTCCAAAACCAAAGCATTTGGTGAGCGTCTTACAACACCAAATGGTCCTTTACGGATGCCTCAACGTAAATTTTAGGGCATTACCTAGATCCCAAAGGGACCATTACAATGTAACGTGACTTCTAACAGAGCTGCCCATACATACAATATAGTAGAAAACTTTGCACAATCACTTGTCACCATGTCGACGTTGGAAGTAATCAAGTCATGCCCATCTCAAAATAAAGCTCTAGTAATTTCCTTGGGTGCAGTATATCCTTATGACAATTGTTTGATTATCTTCCTTGTTGATACATCATAACATCCCTCATTTCCTTCATATGTTTCTTTCCATATACTATTTTGAGTCCGTAATGCCATAATCTCCCAATGCATTATTGATGAAGGTGCATCAACTTGTGTGATGTCCACGACCGTTTCGAAAGACCTTAAGTCACTTGAGTTGTCCCCTCCACCATCACTTTGCATGCTGGAGATAGACACTCCTCCTAACCTCTTGTCATGTACCACAATTGTCCAGTGACCTTTGCAGGAAAGAGCGTTCATGTAGACATTGAGATTATTGATGCTCCTCTGGATTAAAACATTCTCTTAGGTCATAGTTACACATATTCCATGTCATGTGTCTCATTTGTAGTGTTCTGCAAGATGTGCTTCCCCCATGAAGGGAAGATAGTTACCATCGATCAGTTGACTTACTACAAGTTGACATCCATGACCTCCACCGAGTCCATTATCTCGTTGGTGTTAGATAAGCAGTCTTCAACTCCTCTCACCAATGTCTCAACCTGAGCCTATAAAGATTCATCATTGTTGGGTGCTTTCCTTAGTCCTTCCCCTCTCATCTCAGAGCCTAACTCTATGAGTGTTTGTGTGTTACAAGCATCACAGGTTGCTCTCAAGCAGTCGAGTACATCCGATTAACAAACAACTCCTCAGCACCCTATTGTTTCCATCCCAGTTAAGCTCTTTGGATCCACCCCCTAAGATCTCCTCCGTTTGTGGGTGCCTCTCCTATGTTTCCACCACGAATTGTTCCTTTAGGTTTCAATCATCTAGGAGTTGTTTTGTTGGGCCATTACCCTGCACGTCAGATACCTTTCTTATTTCCCCCTCTGGGATTATTTTCTATCTTGTGATTTTGGGGATCCCAATATGATACATCAATCCCCCTGCAAGCATTCTGAATGGTCAGGTAAGACCTTATCATGCTTTGACGGTGGTTTAACTGGTCCTTGCGACCCCTACCACTGCTTCAATTCCATCACAACCTCAATAGGAACTCACTCCTGTTGTGCAAGAATCCGGAAAGAGGGAAAAATCTAATAGCAAAGAACCTAAGGAAAAAGCTCCCCAATCTCCTCCAGCCCCAAGTTCCCAAAGCTGTCACCTTCATGCGGTTTGTGTAAATTTGTTGGGCATGCCACCAATAATTGTCCTCAACTTCCTCAACTCAAACCTTTGTTTCATGAAACGTTTCCTGAGTCAAATATCCTTGAAGTCCATGTTAACTTGCCATGTCCACCCAATAAACTCATAACATTGCACACAAACCACCCTTTTTTCCTTGTGTGATCATCATGTTCACTATTTCCATTGTTTCCCTCACCTCGATAAATTTCATGACTGCCTTGAAGTGCTTCACAAATACAAAGCCACTCGTAGTGGAACCCATACTTCTTTACCCGTGGATTTTGGTACCCCTATTCAACTAGAACAGGGAGATTCTGGTCCCACCATCTTGATCCCTCCCCCTAATGTTGAGATAACGGACACCACAACCCATATCCTTTACTTGTCGTCATCCTTGAGTTCCTCGCAAGAAAACCTTTCTGAAGTTTTTGCGCGTGCTTCTATCGAACCTCTTTCAATAGAATCCCAAGTCTCAACATCCGTAGATTCTCTAGCTACTAGCTCATCGTCTACCATTCAATATGATGCGTATGTGAACCTTATTTCTTATGTTGATGCACCAGGTAATGTAGCCGCATCATGTAGTCAGTCGTCCTCGTGCCCGCGCATCTTCTAGTCTGATGAGGACATCATGGAAGCTATGTCTACCCCTCATTACCCTTGACTTAGGGAAGGGGACATATTTTTGGACGATTTTGAAGGACATTTCCTTTCCAATTCTTCCAATGCACTCTACCTTAAGAAATGTCACTCATAGAATATCCCTTGGGTTTTTTTGTATTTATTATTTCCATGAAGTTAGGTAGATAGAATCATGTCATCCATTTCCTTTTGTACCTTTCAGATGGATCCATCATCCAAACCTTATATTGGTCATGCCGACGGTGTGAGTCGCTTCTCTAGGAATCTAGTCTCAGTATCTTGGGCCATTTTTACCCCCTTGCATACGTTAGTCCTTTCGAATAGCATGTACATTGGATCTACCACCAATAACGAGGCCGAATACGATGTAGTGATCAGTTTGTTAGTCGATGCCCTTGTTCATCGCATCCTTCATCTTCATCTTGGTGTATATTCCTTTCTACTTATCATGCAATTGAATGGTGTGTACGATGTGCATAACCAAGTCCTATTTTGAAAATTTCTATGAGTTAAGCTATTGGTACATGAATTTGAAACCATTACTTTCATTCATGTTCCTAGAGCCCAAAATAACTCTGTAGATAGCATTGCAAATAACATTCTAGATCAGCATTTATCACATGTATACCACACAAGGCAACCACATCGCCTCTTAAAATCAAATTTATTCATATGTGACGCTTTTACCTTAGGAACCACCTTCCCTTAATGCTTGTCATCTCATGTGTTGATTTTCATCATGAGTAACCATCATTTACTCATGCTTTCATGGTCCCCACCGAGCCTAGTCTATGTGGTACTGTCAGCGAGTCACCCCTGTTCAGAGCATCCGTGATGAGTCACCTTTTCATCTATGGAGTTTGTTTCGCATCCCATTATATCATGTTACAGTATTCCATCCATATTTTCATATCATTCATCCTGTGTTGCCCATTTTGGCCTCCAGTCATACTATTCCCATCCCCTCCGGAGTTGAGTCAGTTGCTCCCAGGTCAACCGTACACTTTATGCTATGGCAAGGGAAGTCATATGTTTGTCCCCTAGTTCCACATTTTCCATTGTCTCGGGTGTCAGTCCATTAGTCATATCACTATTTTCCCTTGTACCTTAATTAAGGACCCTCATTGTGTCTCCTATTGCAGGTCGTATTCTCTCAACATCAGCTCATTTATTCCATAGGAATGACCTAGAGGACGGTGTATCTTGGTTCTATCTTCCATTATTGTTCGGTGCCTCAAATCGAGTATAGGGACTCATTATTTCCCTTTGACTTGATCGTTTCATGCTTGTGATTCATACACTTGATGGTCCAGTGATGCAGCAAATTGTACCAGTGATACCTGGGTGTGTGTGAGATGTTTCAGACCTCATGAGGGGGTGGCCCTTCAGGTAGCAACCCACATGCACAGATGCATTCCTATTATGTTACAACCTCAGATGTATTTCTCCAAATTAGATGGGTCTAGTTCCTATTGATAGCAATGTTCATATCATACTCATCTCCTTCAGATGAACCACTCAGTTTTGTAGAGCCCTTCCCTGTTCAACAGGGCTTCTCCGGTTTTTCTACCCTCCCTCTCACCCATTTTTTGAGGGAAGGGCCATTATATCTCATGTACTTAGCTATTATTGTATTCAATCCTCACTCATGTTTTTCCAGGTGCATTATTTATATGGGATACATTGTATTATCTTTTGTCTTTGTTATGCCACCATGTCATGTACCATTCAACATGTACTTTATTGCTTAGTTTTATGTTTTTGGGCACACCATTATTTTTGTACTAAGTTACCTCGACGGGTATGGGTATGCCTCCCCTGCCTCATTGAGGCCCAGTACCACAACATAAAATTAGACTTGTATTAGTCTCACCTCCTCTATCCCTATCGTCCTTCACTTAAGCTTTATTGGTCTCTCTCTCTCTCTCTCTCTCTCTCTCTCTCTGACTCCACTACGTTTTCTATTGATTGTGTCTTTACAACGTAATTTAGTCATGTTTTTTGCTCTTAACACTCGTATGTTGGGGGGCAACCTGTTATCACCAAAAAATTGATCATCTAGCGTAATTTACTAAATGGATCAAAGTACACCATGTAAAGCCAATTTTACCATAGTAAAATTTCTTTCACTGTGAGAAATTACTTAATAAACTAGCTTTGTTAAGTAATTTATAATTAAGCCCATGAAGAATAACTAAATAAATCACTATTTATTTGATTTTCTTCCACGAAGAATTAATTAAACCATTTTTCAATTATTATTCCTTGTCATATTTGACCCAATTATGAAAAATCAACAGATAAATTATTAATTATCTTATTGTTCTCTAGGAATAATTAATTAATCACTAATTAATTATTATCCCTTGTCAAGTTTAACTAAATCCCTTAGGAATAATTAAATAAATTATTATTTTTTATTATTCCTTAACCAATTCCTTGAGATGACAAAAAATTATTTATTTATTATTTTTTTTATAATAAAAGTTTAATACTTTTCCCTCCTAACAAGATATAATAAAATATTCCAATTGGTTATTCCAAGAATGGGTTAATAATATTTTATTTTTGCTCATTATTCGAAGATAACTCAATATTTTGTTACAAATAGAAGGGTTTTCTATTCATTATTCACTTTTGATTATTTTCATCGTCGTACTCACTATTGTAACTGTGATTATTATCACTGTCATGCACCATTTTTCTTCCATTTGAGTTCCCATTGAGCTCAAACGTTTCATTTTGTTGGGTTTATACATTATAGAGGAGAGAGACTCTATCAAAAAGCTAAAGACATTTGAGGATAGCCACGAACCCATCCGATAGAGGGCGACTGGTAACATTTATTTGCTCCCTTCACAAATGTTATAATAAAAAATATTCTTTGTATATCTATTTTCCATTGGACGATTGGAGTTATTACTGTTTCTTTTGGTTCTTACTATGATTATGGCATAGATCAAGACTTTGGCAGGTTTTGTTTCTATCAGCTGTTGCATATCTACAATGTTTAGCAGTGAATTTTATCATTGAGATTATTTTTCATCCACAATCTTAAGTGGGTTCTTTCGTACATCTTTGAGAAGAAAACACTACAACACAAATGAACAATTCTTGGATGATACAAATGACAAGAACTCCTTTCTATATATAGAACTATAAGGGGTCCCAATAAAATCAGGGCCTATATAACAATAATATTGTAGGGGCACAACAATAACAGTAGTGAGCTTCTATGGGTCATAATAATAACATGAGGACTATATGGGCACAATAATATAATAAGGGGGTTGTAATAATAACAATAAGGGGTTACACCAGTACTATAAGAACCTAACAAACTAGCCCTTAGAGCTTCAATTCTGCTCAATAATATCCCTTACACTCCTCTCTTGTTAAAAAACGTTTTTTCCCACCTTTAGGTCACAGTCATGTGCATATACTTCTAAGATTTCATCCCGGTTAGGGCACACAAAGAAAACACAATTATGGTCCAAAAATTCCACTACAAGTACACTAATCCTTAACTAGAACGCTTGTATCCCTATATTATTCATCAAGTGACTTGGCCATGATACAATACCTAATATTTTCTCCATAGAAGCTTTGTTTAGCAACAATACTACGTATGGACCCTTCTTGAAGTAGTACAATGAAAGTGGCCCTATGTATATTGAAAAAACAACCCTCCTAGGTGCACTAAACTCCTCCTTATCCACTCTAAAACCACTCCCTAAAATCTACCTTCAAACACATAAATGATAGAAGCTAAATCCATCCTTCCTTCTCTTAACTTTACCTATTCTCCATTATAGCCTTTCATTATCATACTAGGATGCTCACGCTTCATTCAAACTACCAACAACATGTATAAGAATACCATTCCTATTCGCAAATATCTAGAGTTAGAAGTATATGTTCATATGGCTTCCACATGATCATATCTTCTGCCTAGGATTATCATAATGTATTCACATTGCTTCAGAGATATGACCTTCTTTTCATACTTGAGCAAAAGTGTATATTTTTTAAGAATTTCTTTTGAACTATATCTCGGATACTAATATGCTTAGGTCTTATATACAAGTAGATTTCATCCTTTTTCTTGAATTCATAGTTCAAATAGGGAATAGTCCTTGGAGAAATATAGGATTTAGACCTTATTTAGTTGGACGTTTCATACTTATGATAATGATATTCGTTAAAGGGAGCGATGATTGCTTCAATGGTGATGAATTTGCAGTAAGAATATATTCAAGAAAAATCCCAATAGAAAGTGATCTCTAAACTTCCTTCCATTAACCTTAACTTTGATACCATGTTCAGAAACTAATAAGGTAACAATTAAGGTTGATTTCTATTAATTAATAATTTCTTGGGAGTATTTTCTTGGTTTGTTATTCTTTTATTTTTTTCTTCTTCATCAAACAATTATCAAAACATAAAACATGAATATCACTAGAGACAAATAACACATGAAACTAGGCTCCAAGGTAGGGACACCCCAAGAAAATCATTTTCTTATAAAATCAAATCAAAGTGAGATATCCAAGACCTAAGACCAAGATCAATAATGTCACAATGAACCCAAGTCATCCCTCCTCCATGTATTCTTCACCAAGCAAGGTCAACAAAGTAAACACTGGACAAATTTGTGCATTTTGGTCCCATGAAAGTTTGGTCCCTTAAATTTTGGGCCCTGAAATTTCGGCCCTGTAACAACTCTGAAAACAACAAATAATACTTTCATATGTGGACATTTTAGGGGTGAGAACAAGACTTTATCTCTCCTTTTACTTATCTGGTTTCCTTCTTCTTTCTTTCACATAAATCGATGTGATATGAAAATGTGGAGAACAAGTGCCAATATATATTTGTTCAACCATATGAAGGGACACAACTTATGGGTTGTCCGACTTGTCCATATTGAGGGCTGACATGGTCTTGTGAAGACACATTAACTCAAAAATATTTTTTTCTTTTCTTCTCTTTCAAAAAGTCTAGATGGAACTTTGACTCAATGACTCATAAAAAATTTGATATTTGACTAAAATGATCATACAAGAATGAAGAACATTCTTTCACTAGAAAAGTAATAATAATACAAATTTTCTTTTTATTCCTTTTTTTTTTGCATAAATACATCTTCATACAAGTACAATGATAATTATAAAGATTGAACCTAGTTACTTTTCTAACACTCTTGAATTTATGGATATTTTGTAGGATCCCATCTTCTACTCAAATACACACCTGATAGGTTAGACCTAAGCGAGTTTAATATCGAACAACTTCCAAATGGATCACTAAACAATTAAGTCAAAACTAAAATTGTTTGTTACCAAATTTTCCTCCAAATCTAGGAATTTATTCTTTATTAGATCAAAATCGTCTTGAGATAGAAGCTAATATCATGGAGGATGCTTGATTATAAAATATAATCCTTTATAGACATGACCCAAAAGGTATTATAAATGTACATTTTAAGGAAATCATGTTACTAAATCATATGTACATGAAGAATTCTCTTTTAATTTTGTGTTTAGAATAACTAAATATTATACCTAGGTGGTAGTTACAATCTATTGTATATAAAGTGCAAAGTAAAAATATCAAGTTTGTGATTTTTAGGAAGATAGAAATCAAATAAGTGGCAGGCTGGAAGGAAACCCAATTAATCAAGGAAAGGATAGTGAACCTAAGGCTACTAAATATAAAATTCAAGATCCATGTAAGGAAAATCATGTTTAATAAGTAAAAAAGGATGAGCAAAACCATGTGGATGATCAACAAAACCTTCTTAGGACGAGTAAGATAAAACTAGAACATCTCAACAAGAATAGGGAGTACAAAATGATGAACATAGTAAACATACTCAAGTTTCACAATCAAAAGATGAGGAACTACTATACCAACTTAGGACTACATCAACATTGAAAGGATTTTCAAGATTTTCAAGTTCTAATGCATGGTAAATAATTAAATTAGTTATTACACTAGATGAGCAGAAGGCTTAGGTTGCATAATTAGAAGGTTGAGCATCCAAAAATGAATATTGTAAGGGGAATTCTAGAGACGGACTACCCATCTCTAAAAACAATTTTCCCTGCTGCTAATAGAAGAAGAGAAGACGAAAATATAAATAAGAGATCGATAATTTAAAAGATAAAATTAAGGGAATTAGAAGCAAAAGACAAACATATAGAATCAATATATACATATCTTTTATTAGTTTTTAGACCCAAATCAACTCATTATAAGAACAATTGTGGCACCTACATATTATGCAAAAAGATACATACTTTTACAAAATAGAGGTTCTTAATATAAACATTCAATTGAAAATCAACCAAAAGGAATTCTATAACAAGGTAAGCGAGATACATCAATTCTACCATGATTTACTCGAGCGCTTTGATAAAGTTAAACTTCAACGGGTCGATAAGAAGGTTAGCCAAGAATATTTTGATGAGATTACGATGTCGGAAACAAAATTATGCACACTACACAAAAGAAAAAAATGCAAAACCGAGTGTCTCTATATCACTGGGCTATGGATGGGATGGAAAAAGAAAATTAATGGTGGTCCTATTTACGGGACTTGGTTTTATATGTCATGGATGATTACAATTTTCCATAAGTAGTTATTATCAAGAAAACTTTACCAAGTCAATTATGTAAAAGTCAGTTTGGAAGAATTATAAGATAGAGGATTATGTGGATAAGATAACGGGGTAGTGAATCTATAAATGTGTTTATCACGTTCCCAATAGACCGTACTAAATCGATCTCAAACTTCTTTAAGTATAAAATGAGAAATAAATTATTGGGAAGAGGATTTTCCAATCTGAAATAACTGTAGAGAATATAAATCATCCTCATATTTATCATGTAACTTATATTTGTACCTATCCGGAAATCTATTTTAGATGAAAGGAAAATAAGAAAGAAATAGATTTCCATTCTTCATAGATAGATTATGGATAGGTATCCATTTCAAGGTAATTGAGATGAAAAAAAAGGGTCGGAGAAGAGGAGTGGAAAAAAGAGTATATCGGGAGAATCTTCAATGTTTTTAAAGGGATGAATTTTCTGGTAGGAAAGAGATATTTCTCTTCTTAAATAAGATATTTTTATATCAATCATGTTGCAGGATTTAAACAAAACTAATGTATTTTTATTAAGTTTTAATATATCCAAAATTTGGAATAATGGATG